>JABFOV010000790.1:0-31772 GCA_022817685.1 Aradophagus sp. ZL-2020
GTACGTGCTACTCCGAGTGGAGCAATTGTTTCTCCGTTCGGAGTTCTGAGAGCTCCACTCGGAGTATCACGTACTCCACTGTTTTCTCAGTGTACTAAAACAAATAATGTCAAACCAATTTTCCCACTTAATCTATCACTGCTCCAAAACTAAATGAATACCCCAAATGCTCTTTCCACCTTTTCATAATTTTAAAAGCATAACGTCCTTCACAGACACACCCTGTAACATAGAATATTTATTGAGTTTTACATTAAAAAAATTAAACTCAAATACTTCAAAAATATTCAGCAAACTGTTTGTTCATCTATCTTTCTTTTTGCACATTATTTTCCAAGATTAAATAATTTTCGTGACATAAATAAATTTCCAGTAAAATTTTTAATATAAATATTTTCCTTTAGCAAAGAAAAATATTGTTTATAGATATTCACATACCCTATTACATAGTCTATAAACAAAAAATGACAATAAATGAAAAACAAAAATTTTCCGGTTCACATGCATAGCAAAGTCAAAAGAACAAAAAAGTGAGACAACCAACAACGGCCATGGTCTCACAATGATCGCGCTTCGCGCGCGTAACCTTGAAAAGCCCACCCTTGGTTTCACTAAGTGAGAGCGTTGGATGCTCCCCCGCAAAATTGGCGCGCCCGCGTCGCTGAAATCAATCGCATTCGCGCATAGATCCGCAAGTTTATTTCTCTCCTTCAAGTTCACAAAAGTCATCTGTATTGACGCATCAAACATATGTACCCCTCTCACTGTCTCACATTCTATCTCTTTTAACATAAGTGAAACAAACAAACAAAAATAATATGCAATAATATAATGGAAACTTGCCAAAAATACTTTATCATCTTTTATGTAACAAATAATGATTACAATTAATCAGATGAAAAAGACTGAAAAATTTGCGTCTTCATTATCACAAAAATTGAAGTAGAGTAAGGTTAGGAGAATAATTCTTTAAGTCGACCTCGCTATGTTCGATCGATTTCTTGTCACAGTTGCTATAGTTCGTCCTATTTCAAGCCTGAAACGTTGCAGCGAGCGGAGAAAGCGGGAGCGCGTGAAATTTGAATTTTCGCGCGAGGAGCGTGCAAGCATTTTCGCACGGCCGCGAATTCGCTCGGCCGAGGAAGTAGGAAGCAGTGTCTTAATTATGGACGGCGCTCTAAATTGCTTTTACTGCGGCAGGCCCGTGCATGGCGGGTAGGGGGCAAAAAAGGAGCAAAACAAGAGCCCGTGACGCGCGTGTGTTGACTGCTGGAAGAGGTTATTTTTGCGATTCGACGAGTTCGCGTTCGGTGGTGCTTGCGGCTGAATGTTTGAGTTGCCTCGCGTTTGAGCTTCATCGAGTATGATTGCCAAACCTAACCTAAGAGAACAATAGGTACCTTTTTTCGCATTCCCCTATCAGTTTGTTTATCGATTTCGTTGAGTCTATAACGTATTCGTTTCATCGTGTCAATTACCTTCGTTCAGTCTTAATGTTTAATTGTGTTTCTCTAATTTTATGTAACGAATTCTACGAATTCGCTTTTGTAATTTGATATCGTTTATATTGTATATCAGTAATGTTGGTCTCCATAAATATACCTTGACATGTATTAACGTTTCACTTAACGTAATTTATGGTACCTTTGAGAAGGTAATTTAATTATTGATACTGTTTTCATGTCATTACAAACTTTGATTTTATTTAATTCAACTGTCAGTGTTAAAAGTAATTATTAAGTCATTGTTTTTCACTTGTCAGTATTTGTTGTAGTTGAAAATTTATAGAGGGGTTGTTATTGATATGCTCGAAGGTAAATGAAAGATTGGTGTCAGTTGTTATGTAATTGTTGGTAAACAATGTTCTGTGTTGGTTAGGATGGTACAACGCCCGGCAGCACCTCGGAGAAATGTAAGGATTCTCCTGGTGGGCGATCCTGGAGTGGGGAAGACTTCTCTTATACTGTCGCTGGTCAGTGATGAGTATGCCGAAGATGTTCCCAGCAAGGCTGAGGAAATCACAATCCCAGCCGATGTTACTCCAGAACAGGTGCCTACCCGAATTGTTGATTACTCTGGTAAGTGTGGCATTTTTGTTATAAAACGTTAAAAATAAAATTTGATGTTATTTTTATATGTTTAAAATTATTAATAATAAAATATTGATTTCGTTTATGATTTTAGCTGTGGAACAAACAGAGGATCAATTATGTGAAGAAATAAAAAAAGCTCATGTCATATGTGTGGTTTATTCAGTCGAAGATGAAGACACTTTAGACACAGCTGCCAACTATTGGTTGCCACTGATTAGAAAATGTTCTAACAGTAATAGGTGTCCTGTGGTTTTGGTGGGAAATAAAATCGACATGGTGGATTATTCTACAATTGAGGTATAAAGATTTTTCAATTTAATTTCTAAATGTTTTTTAAAGTTTAATAAAAATATGTTATCAGACTAAAATTTTTGTTTTCTTTTTATGTTTCAGGCTGTTTATCCAATCATGAAAGAATTTTCTGAAATAGAAAGTTGTATAGAGGTTTGTTTCCAAAATATTTGTAATATAATAATGAATACATATTAAAAATAATGCAATCTGTTTTAATAGTTTATTTTCTTTTTTACTTGTTTCAGTGTTCTGCAAAAACATTACAAAATATTTCAGAAATGTTCTATTACGCGCAAAAGGCTGTTCTGCACCCAACGACACCTCTGTATAATTATGATACTCAAGAAGTATGTAGTGTCTAATTTAATTACATCAAATGATTAATGACAATTAAATATGAAAATTAAATATTCGTTTGTACATTGCAGCTTACAGATGAATGTAAAGTAGCATTAAGGAGAATATTTAAGGTAAAATTATATAGGTTTGATTTATTTTAATTAAAATCTATTGTCAACACAAAATTGAGTAATTATAATTTGTATTTTTATGCATACAGATATGTGATTTGGACAATGATGGCCTCTTAAATGACATGGAATTAAATGCATTTCAGCAATGGTGTTTTAACACACCATTGCAACCTCAGGTTCTTGAAGACGTCAAAGCAGTTTTATCAAAAAACATAAGTGATGGCATTTGCAATGGTTGTGTCACTATGAAAGGTTGGCTATCATCATCACTGCATTGTTAAACTTCGCCATTAACACTTATAGTCAACGCTGTTGAATCTTAAAGATAATGTGAATACATTTGAAGTTTTAAAAACGTTTATTTGTTCTAGGCTTTATGTATTTACAATGTTTATTTATTCAGCGTGGTAGAAATGAGACAACTTGGGCAGTCTTACGAAAATTTGGCTATGACAATGATTTACAAATGGCTAAGGACTATATACATCCTGTGTATGTAATTTTTAAGAATCATTTGGCATTAACTAATATTCCTTTATAGCAAGACATTTTAAAAATCTTGCCAAAACATTTATATGTCTACATAAAATAATATTTCTGAAATATTGTTTTGATTGTTTAAAATATATAAATATTTTATGCACATTACTTGTGTAGATAGAGATATTTTTCCAATTCCTTACTAGTAAGATTATTGAATATTAAATTTATAATAATTAATTCATTTTCTTACAGCTTAAAAGTTACTCCGGGTTGTACAACAGAATTATCACATAAAGGGCACGAGTTCTTAACATTACTTTTTAGCCTACATGATAAAGATCATGATGGTGCTCTTTCACCAGAAGAAATGGAATCACTATTTTCCAAATGCTTAGTACCCCCATGGGGTGATGAGTTTAAATATATTGTTTCTACAAATGAAAATGTAAGTATTTTTATTATAAATTAAAAACGTAATTCATAGATGTAAATTAAAAATATAACTATGTATTTTGTCGTACTGTTAATCGTCGTAATTGTTAACATGTTTAGGGTTGGATTACTTATCAAGGATACATGTGTCAGTGGGTGTACATGACTTATATAAATGTAAAAAAGACTTTAGAATGTTTAGCATATTTGGGTTATAATTTGTACAATAATGAAAGTCAAACAACAGCCATCACGATAACGCGAGAAAAGAAACTTGATTTGGCTAAGAAACAATCCAGTCGAAATGTATATTGCTGTCACGTAATAGGCCCAAAAAGTAGTGGGAAGACCACACTTTGTCGAACGTTCATTGACCCGAAACTTGAGGTACGTTTATGATTTATGAAAATATAAAAAGTCGTTTTCTACTAACCTTTATCAAGAATTTAACCATAGTTGTATTTAATGCAATTCACTGTTATAGAAATTATCCAATCAGCCTGTACCATCAGACACACATGTGACGGTTAACACTGTGCACGTTTATGGTCAAGAGAAGACAATAATTTTACGAGACATAAATATAATCAACATTCAAGATGCCTTAACTCCAGCACAAATTCAGTGTGATGCGGCAGCTCTCGTGTTTGATACCAGCAATCCAAAGTCATTTGAATACATTGCAAGGATTTATATTGTATGAACATTATATGTAAATATGTATAAGTTGGAACTAACATTTGTTTTGTTAAACTACTTTTACTATTCATAAAGTAAAATATTACTTATTATATACTCTCATGTCAGATCACAACTTATTAAAGAATAATTTAAACTGTACTTTAAACATGTCTGTTGATTGTTACAGAAATATTTTGCAGAAAGCAAAATCCCCGTGTTATTAATAGCTAACAAAAGTGACCTGACTGAGGTGAAACAAGAGTACTTGTTTCAGCCAGCGACGTTTTGCTCCAAGTACAAATTGATGCCACCGCAACCATACAGTATATCACGCGCCGTACGTCGCGAAATCTTCGTAAAGCTCGCTACCATGGCGGCCTTCCCGTAAGTTTATGAAGATACACTCTTTTACATTTATTTACATTGTCCACTTAATTATAATGTTTAGTTTGATATGCTGAGATTATAAATTAGATTTGCTTGCCACTGGCAACATTTCTTAAGTATTTTTATCCAGTTGTCCCGTCACCAAAGTTCTATTGTGTATGATTTCTTTAATATTGTTTTCGTCTCCTCCATTTCTCCCCCTCTCTTTTTTATTCTTTATTCCCTATAGCATACACGTTTTTCAGAACTTGCACATTCCACCATTAATGGTACTTGATTTCTAAACTTTATTTGTATGTCTTTGACTTTACTTTTCAATAATACGTAAAAGTTCTGATAAATTCTTAGTATTCAAGTAAAACTAATTAGGAGGCACTAACAAAAAGCAATTTCATGTTTAGCCGCTTTCAGGCAGCGTGGGTATTATTTTACAAACACAGGTTGGTTTCTATATTTCTACCTACTTGTATAAAACAAGAAAAAGACTTTAATTTCTCTCGATTTTTGTTATTTTCGTTTTTTAAGGGCATCTTAAATTTGATACAAGCCAAGTGTTCAGCATCGACGCATGCATTTACACTGAATATGCTTATGCGTTTATTTTATAACCGTCCCTCAACTTGGTGAATATTACTTGTGAATTGAGAATGGTGGAATTTAATTTGTTTAATTGGTTCTTGTGTTTCTATGATTTAAAATTGCCGAGAGATCGATTTTAAATATTTATTGACAATGATTTGTTATCTAAAGTTTTTGATTATTGACAATGAAGAAATCACTTTTAATGATCCTGTTTTCAGTCCTATGAGACGAATGGTCCATATGTTGTTTCTCAAGCCAACACCAAACGATTGGTGGCAATCTGTTTCAAGGTTTCCATTTCTTTGCTAAAGTGTGCCGATTGATTTTAACTATGCGATGCATTTGACATTATTTAATTTAACAAATGAGTGCAAAAAATTCTTTAGGATCATTTGTACTAATTAATTACAGATTTAATATTAAATATGCTTCAAACGTTTCTAAGTGTATATCTCAATAAATGAAAAATAATTTTAAAAAACTCCAAAACAAAGAAAAAAGAAATAATAAGACAATTTCTTTTTGATTTAGTATTTCGCATCGCTTGATGGCTGCATAACGCAGTACGATTGTGCATGAGCATGTAAATAATAAGCGCTCTTGAAATTTAAGTGTAATATTACATCTTAACTTTTGTTCCAATATTATTTTGTTTTTGTTTGTCCAGAAGTATTAACCAATACATGTTTCTACTTTTCTGATTTGATAATATGTTAATAAAATTAGAGTTTTTTAATATGAAAAAAATCGATGTATATCTATTGTAATGTCACAACATAATTAAAAAATAAATTTTAATGACACACGTCGAGTTCATTCAAGACTTAAAATAAAAATTGATATTGGCTTGCATGAGATTTGAGAGTTGATAATAATTAACTTTGCATAATAAAGTTAACAATCCACTAACGTCTGCTTTTTAATTTCCAGACACATGAAGCAGTTCGGGTTGATGCAAGGCGACTCGATCGTGTGGTGGAAAGCTGGACTGGGTCTCGCTGTGGCGACTGTCGCTGGTTTTGTAGTGATGCGCGTTTTAAATACAGATAAAAGATAGTCTACCACTTTCTTCGGTAATTAATCGGTGAATTCATGAAGAAAGCATACCGCGATTTTTCGCGTTAATTTAATGAGATATGTTCGTAAATCATGTACAGTAGTCTTAATCAAGCTCGTTGAATTGTAACATTGGAACAAATTTATTGTCAACCTTTTTATTTCGGATTGTCACAATAGGCAACTCTGGATGGAATTTTATCTTTTGTTGTTGTAATTTATCAATTACCTGGAAATGTAAAAAGAGATGGATTTAATTTTGAATAATAAAAATGAATTTACTTTTAACAGTTGACACTCACTGTTTTGTTGATTGCATTCAGAGAGCTTTTTTTTAAAAAAGTCGCATAAATTCATGTCAGTTTCAGTCATAACGCAATTCAACAATTGCTTTTCTTCGGACGTGCATGGCTCATCTTTAGTTAAAGTTTCAGATGCTGGTTCGCTTGTAGCACCTTTATCCAGAATTTTATCGGCAATCGCTTGTCCCTTAATTCCACCGATTTATAATTAAAATGATTTTTTTCTTAAGATCAATAATGAATTGAAGAGGTAATATTTGAAAATTGTTAACACAATGAGCGAAAAATGATGATTCCATATTGTTTAAATTATTTTACCGCAACTACACCTGCCGCTGTTCCTACAAACGTTCCCACTGCTCCTGATGATTGTTTGGGTTGGATAACTACTACTTTAGTTCTGTAAAAATTTGTTTCAACTTTTATTTAATTTTTGCAGTGATTGACGGTAAGTTAAATATCTTTAATAAAAAGTAAATTGATAGAACAATGTAAAATGTATACAAAGTAATCTTAGAAACTATGTAGCCTTTATAGAACATTGAGATGCTTTTTAATATTTAAATATAAATTGATTTGCAGTTAATTGCAACATGTTGAAACATATTACAACATATAGATCTTGCATTAGGTCAATGATGTTTGCATCAATAAAAAGCAATAACATGTAAATGACGTCATAAAAAATTGTATCAATGTACATCACTTCTAACAATAATTGAATACTTAATGACACATTTCATTGCAACTTAATTTATGTTAAGTGAACTTATATTTTTTTCAATATTTCAATTCCAGAATTATAATAAGAGTAATAATAGGTTAGTAAAAGAGAAAACACATATTAATATTTGACACTGCTAATTTTTTTTATCCATATTCAGTAACACAATAATTCAGACACTTGCATTCTACACTGTGATTATAAAATAAAATTTTAATCCACTGTCATATTGCAATCCTTGAGAACTGATTTAAGACTATTAATCTGGAACTTTTACATCACTGAAACAGAAAAGTAAAAACATTATTATCATTAATTTAGAAAGTATTAATAATTAAATTCAAACTATTTTATAGAAAGGTTACAAAAGCAAAGCACATTAAAAAAACGTAAATTTTTAAATTATGTATTTCAAAATGAAAAGTGTGTATCAAAATATGCTTTGCTTTCATGACTTTTGGAATCATTGAATAAATAAAAATGTTTATAAATTTATACTAACTGTTTCTTTCTTTGCATTGTCGAAGTGCCTCACTGAATCCCGTGCAAAGAGTCAAATCACTCTGGTGTTCTGCACAATTCAAGAATTGTTTTATTTCCCAGGCACAAGCACCACCTTCAAGGTTCTGTTGCTGAGCTGCAGCGGGAGCTGAAGCAGCCGGAGCTGCTGGTGCTACGGCATCGCTAGAACCTCCACTAAACATGCTGGTAAGACCATGACCAATGGTGTGACCGACAGCAGATCCAATCGCAACACCACCAGCGGTTGCGGCCATTTGTCCCATTAATCCTGGTCCTTGCGATGGCTGAGCCATCATGGGTGCGGATGGTGCAGTCTGAACTGGCACGGGTTGACGAGCCGGTGCTGCTGGAGCTCGTGCTGCTGGCCGCACACTGTAATTAATATGATAATATTAACATATTATTTATTATTTTATTGTTAAAAAATACTTATGGTGCATGGCTTATTAAATAAATGAGTTATTAATGAATAACTCTAAATGTAAGTGATGATTTCATTAAGCTACACGTGTTTAATTGTAAAAGGATATACTATTTGGCAAATGTCCAAAATTTTGTCAGAGTATTGTAATGATTTATTTAAAAACTCATTGTGTACTTCGTTTTTATTAATTAGTAAATTAAAGTAAGTAAAATATTCAATTACATGATGATTTCTTCAATATATTTTGAACTTCCGAAATAGGCAATTTAAAATTCTGAATTTGGTACTTAAAAATATTATTGATGTTGATACTTAAATAATGTTAATATTTACATTATTTTATTATCAATTACTACGTCGTTGTCAAATACTGGGTATTTTACTTCATAGATATCAGCAAGAGCATGCTAGGATTATATACATGTTCATAATTCCTTACACATAATTAAACAGTCCACTAAACTTTGTATTGAAAGAGAAAAAAAGCAAATAAAATCAAATAATAAAAAATTAACAAATGTAAACATAAATAGTACATGATTTGACAAAAGAAACATAGTCCAGTATTCGACATGACTTTACAGTTTTACATGTCTTTATTCTCAGTTAGAATTAATAATATACAATTTTATGTGCGCATTATTGACACATAAAATAATTATAACATTTTGTGACATCTTGTGATGCAACGGTAACTTTAATTTATCGAAAAAAAAAGTAATGCATGATGTGAACTTTAGAACTCAACAAAAATGAGCAGAAATTGAAATCGGAGTAAAGGATTGCAACGAAAGTAATGAACTTACGTTCTTGGTGGCGGTGCCGATGCTCGTCCTCTTCGTGGCATTGTTCGGTCGTTTTTTTCTTTGTTTCTCGATAAACTAGCACAATTGAAAATATGCGTCTAATTTGTCGCTCGTTCGATAGTTTACTGAGCCAAAGAACGTGACACAATCTTACGTCTTGCAGTACACGTTACGCAACGGATTCTGCGCAAAAGTTGACTCGCGTAGTCACGTGCCATTGGCTGCGTTCCGAAAAACCCAACGTTCGTTCGCTGTTTTAAGAACGAACGTTCATGAATTTTCTAGAATGCCGCCATTATTTGAAATGTATATAACAAGCATAGCCCGTGAATGAACTTCAAAGAAAATATTACATAAATTGTTGCAATCGCAACATCAAATTTTCTTTAATTTTATACAGCAATTTCGTTGATTTATGAAATGTTAACACATCTAAAATGTAAATATCTCTGTAATAAGTTTGAAGTTGAAGATTCGCAATTTAGTGATTAATTGATTGTTTATTTTATTTTTCCTTTAGTTTACGCATTTATCATAAAAAAAACTTGCTTTATAAAAAATAATATTGATTGAATGTTTAAAAAAAAATTTTTGTTTTGTTTTCATTCAATCGTGTTTCTATTGACCTTGTGATTTGTATGTATGATTTCAATGTGGGTTTTAGTACTGAATTATTTCTTTTTTCTTCTTGTTTTATACAATAAATTGAAATTTCGTTATCGTTATTAATTGCAGATTGGCGCAAATCTGTCGAATAAAAAATAAAACTCAGGTGGTAGGTTATATTGTTGTGATTTAATGGATAAGGGTTATATAAACATTTTTATTACCACCTTTGTTTACAAACTCTGTATACATTTTACCTTTTCATTTTCATTAAGGACCATTTCTACACGAAATCGATCAGATGATATTTCGTTAAAGCTTTTAGTTAATTATATTATTATATAAATTACAACAAATTAATTATATTAAATAAACAAAATAAACATTTAACTAGAGAAAGATATTACTAACTTTTCTTTTACAGGTTTTGGTGATGATTTTCTAGTCAGTGGGGGCGGTGGTTTAGCTCTAGTGCTAAATGATCGAGTTTTTGAGCCGCTAGATCTTTTGGACATTTGGTAATGTTTCAAAATTTCTTCTTCTATACACTTTGAATTTTCGATTGATCTAAAAATATATTTTTTTTACTGTAAGTTATAAGAGGAAACAGTGATATATTCAAACAGATTTATTAACTTGAATAATTTTTAGTTGTCAAAAAGATGAGAAAATTTGTTAAATTACTTGAAGTTATCACAAATTAGATTACAGTTATATAAAATTTAATTTTTAATGGAATGGAATTGAAAACAAAAACATTTCACTGTAATTACAATTTAAAGTTAATGAAAATTTTTTTGCGATTAGGCAATGAGCCAGAGTTTTTAAAAAATCTATTTTTACATTTTTTGTTTTTTTTTTTTTTTTTCAACTTTTTTGGAATGAAATAAATTATATTTGAATGATAATCGCTTATTCAGCGCCAATGAATTGAATTTGATGAAATTCATTTATTAATTTTAATAATATACATTTCTGATATGTATGACATTACAAATTAGTTTTACATAAAATAATTATACGCTAACCGATAAACTATGGTGACATTAATAAAGACAAAAAAGGAGTAATCTAGTAGGTATAAATTTTGTTTTATTAGTTATAAAATTTATGTAATAACTACTTTTATTTTTTATTCAATGCGTTTTCAGTAAGTTAAAAATCCTTATTTCAACCATTAAAAATTAATTTTTCTTAGTATTGATCAATAATAATCTACAATCCAAATAATTATGTAAATGATAATGTCTTCATAGTTTTTTTCAACATAATCGTTTAGCGTATCTACCTCTGTTCACGAAATTTGTACGAAATAAATAAATTCTATCTATACATTAAATGATTTTCGCTAATAGTCACACTGAAAAACATTACATTCAGAAAAAAGGCTGGTAATAACATTCGAAAAATATTTTTTCAATAAAAAATAGAAGTTAAGTTGTATGATTGTAAAAGATTATACAGTTACACTGTAATTTTAGTTTAATTCATAAGAACTTGTAATTACCACAGAAAAGGTTGTAATAACCAAATTTTTTTTTTTTCAGTGCAATCAAAGATATTTCTAAATGTAATTTAGCAATCAGTCTGGAAACAAATTTTGAAAATGAATCTTATACTTTATAGGAACTTCAGCCATTTGATGAAAAAGAACATGATATTTATTTTCTTATAACAATTTTTTTAAGTTGAAAGTTTTTATATAAATGATTAAATTCCTATAAATTATAAAAGACATTCCAATAATTATCGGTTAAATCTTATTGACGATTTCTATAGAAAGGTATGTTAACAGTTTGACAGTCCATCAAATTTATTTCTTCTTTTTAACTCGTATTCTTACAAATGATATCGATAAGTCCACTTCAAGAATTGGACTTGTCTCCACGCATCTATTTAATATTTTTTTGTCATTAAAATGTAGCTGACAATAGACTTCAAGTTTATTATTTAGTTAATAACACAATATACACGTAAAAGTGATATAACAATCTTAAATGAAAAAGAAGGAAGAAAGAAATAAGATAAGCGTTTATTATACTTGCAACAATGTTCAGTGCGATGTAACTTTACAAAATTGTATCATAATATTTACACGTTAACAAAGTTTACTTTTACTATTTGTAATTTTATGTGCAATTAACTTCTACAACATGTTCAATTTATATTCACCTTGTGAACAATAATGGGCAGAATAGAAAACGTTTTTCTAATGAAGACATTTAAATGAAAACCAAATTTGACTGGTTTTACAAATACGTCATTTTTGTTTCTTCTTCTTAATGATACATTAACGTGAAATCTATTAAATACGTTCCATATGCTTCATTCTGAAAAATGATTTATAAAATCAAAAAGTAATAATCATTTTACAACAATTTATATTTTCTATGCACGTTTTAACATACAAATTTGTTTTAATTTAGAGTAGAATTGTGTGAGATATTTTGCTTTATTTTAAGATCATATCATAAATAAATATTGAGCTGATGAAAAGAACAATTGCATTAGAACAAACGGCATCTATTTTTCATTGTTTAAAACAATTATTTCAAATCGCGCCAGTTAATACACTTATAATATGCCGTACGATTAATAAATATTATATTTAATTATTATTTACTGTTTATTATGTGATTAAAGAAATACTGCTTTATTTTTGCACATTTTAACATAGAAGATAGAATCACTGGAAACTCAGTTTGACCTTACATTTTTATGACATAAATTTATCAATATAAGTTTCAAATAAGTATATTTATAGATATCGAAAGAAAAATGATCAAGTATTAACAGTATTAGAATAAGTTGTTCATTTAATATCTAAAATTAATTAGATATGAAATATACTTTTATCATATATGCAAGATAGTTTCCAACCATTTCTAATTCTTTTATCAATGAATTCGAACTTAGAAAAAGTTGCAACATAGCAAAGCTTTTTTCATATTGATATTTTACTTTATTTTTCACTTTTTTTTAATTTATATATTAAATTATAGCAAGAAAATTCACTTTATAAAATTTTTTCTAAGTTTGAAGTTGTTAAAGAGACAAAGTTGGAAATTTGCTAATCCTACTTTTATTAAAACTTTATTTTCATAATCATATATATAAAGAGATTTATTCCAACAAATACAAACAACAAACACAACATTCTAAAACTGAACTTCTACTCCATTCAAATAATTTTATGTTCTTTGCATATGAAATTCATGTAATGTGAATTCGCATTACAAATTGAATTCATTGTTTAAATTTTATGTTTCATTATGAATTGAAACGAACCCGCGTTTCACAATTTGATGAAGAATTATTGCAATGTGTG
This sequence comes from Aradophagus sp. ZL-2020, assembly GCA_022817685.1. NCBI lineage: Eukaryota > Metazoa > Arthropoda > Insecta > Hymenoptera > Scelionidae > Aradophagus > Aradophagus sp. ZL-2020. The sequence continues at coordinate 13,194 of JABFOV010000790.1, forward strand.
TAACTAAATAATAATTATATTAATAATAATAGTAATTACAATAATAACAAAAACAGGGGGATAAAAAAGTTTCTTCAAAAAAGAAATCATAAAATGGGTTAAAAGGCCAATCTTTTTGCATTCGCTAATGTTTAAACTTGATTAATCATAGAGTTTAAAATCAACAATAAAATAATTAATAATGCTTCTCACAAAATTAAAAATTATCAAGTTAACTGAATTGAATAAAATTAAATTCGACACTTTTAATATTGAGTTCCTTGCAAAAACATTTCAATTTGATTCTTATCCCATTTTATGCTATGATTGTTTCAAGACATCAATTTGACGAGTCCTTTTCACTTCGAATTGTCTACTAATTTTAATCCACTTGTATTTCAAAGTGTACAGCTCCTTTCTTTTGATTCTTATCCGAACCGTATCGAATATTTCTTGCCCAGGCGCGGCATTCGACGTTAATAATTACGTTTCCTGAAAACAAAATGCAAACAATTTACCAAGTATTTTGATTTCTTAATTAAATCCAATTGAAATTGAAAGGAATGTTTTTTTTATTATAATGCAAACATTACTTACTCGTTGGTCTAAGAAACTGAACCGCTACCACTGGACTAAGATATCCAGACAAATTTTCGTACGGAAAATAGTATCCAGGGAAGCCTTGACTTTTTGGATAATATTCTAATGGACCCATATTTTCATTATCGTGCGGATTTTCTGGTTTGCACGAAACCCAAACAGTATTTCTCTAAAATTGATATTGCGTTGTACTAATTAATTTTTGTTTTTCAGCCTAGAAACTTTATGTTAAAACAATCTTTATTTTAATAGTATTAATATTAAATTATGATGGAACTTACACTTGACACGTTTTGTCGCTTGATGTGTTCTACAAGATCATCAGGCATATCGGGTGGAAGTTCCTCGGTATTGTTGTAGTATTCTGGTACCCATCCATATATCTGTAATAAGAATCATATTGATTATGGATCGTTTCTTTCAATTAATATTACTAGTATTCAGTTATTCTACTAATATATTTGGTTAATTATGTGATTTTTTTATTCTTCTTTTTGTATACTTTAAAAATTAAGTGAAGTTTTTATTCATTGCCAAAGATGTTGTAAAATTTCTGCATATTTTATTTGTGAATTTATGTTGCACCATATAATTTCAGTTTCTGATACCAAATCTTATTTTCAGGTCTACTAATCTTCATAATTAAACAACAACTTACTCGATTCAATTTGATGAAAATACATGGCGTGGAGTGGCGAAAACCGTAGGTCTCTTTGGCCGAGCAGGATTCCCAAGAATTGACTTCGACCGCGCAAACTTTTCCAGGAGTCGGGGGCTTTTCGTAGCTGCACGTGTCCTGATTTCGTCCTCCGTTCGGCAGCCGCGAAGGATCAAGGTATTCTGAAAATTGTGTCGACGGGTGAGTAGTAAATCAAAAGGCCATAACATTTTCAAAGACAATTACGTTTATTTTTGGAATCGCGCGCGGTCCCGATGAATTGTGAAATCCGCGCCAGTGTTCCCAACTGAAATTCGTTTATCATGATACGAAAATTTAGCAAAAGGTTTAACTTACGGTCCAAAAAAGTATCCAGTCGCCGTGTCCATGTTGCAACTTCCGTGGCATTCGACGCCTTGTACCACACGAGTGATCGTTCTTCAGATCTCTCAGAAATCGGTCGAAATCCTAAACCTAAAATTATTCAGTAGAGTGATTACCAATCTTAATTAGAAAATTTTTACTTTTAAAATCAGTCGATATTCACATAGATTTTGATTGACTGATAATGATTAGCTGATTATTTTCGTTAAATAAAATCGTGCGTAAACGTGTTGAAAATTACAAAATTTTTACCTGGATTTGTGCCTATTAGACTTTCTTCAAGTATCCATTTGGGTCTATCTTTGTACAATGTTGCATAAAGGCCTTTCATTGAAATTGAAAACAACAGCACCAATCCACTGTAGAAGCACAAATAAAATACGACAGTAATACCTGTAATGAAAACAAGACATTTTTTTACAAAGCTTATAATTTTGAATATAATTTCTTATAAATTCTACTTATTTAATTACAATCTCAACAACAAAATGAGCATGCTAATAAAGTTGGTTTAAGAATTTAGTTTTTCAAGGTAAGTATTTAAATTTCTATTAAAACAAAATTAACACCCATTTTTTGAAAATGAAATCTTTATTTTTATTGTTTTTACATGATTCCTTATTTATTGAATATTTTTATATTGAAATCAAAATTTTGTTCCACCGAGACAATGTAAAAGCAATTCAGGTCAAAAATGCGAAAGAAAGAAAGGTCGGTCCTTTCGCATAGAGGAAACATTCAATTTACAAGCCACTTCTGTCACACTGAACCGATTATGTTTTTTCTTTTTATAACACTTGCCGCGGGGATTCGAATTTCTTAGTCGGCTTATTGCATCGGTGTAATAGTTAATATTCAACTAGTTTACCATTCGGACGGAAATAATTCAAGCTCGGGCCATACGCCAAAACCTCGTCTAAATATAATGCGAATTTTAATTCAGTATAAGCTCTTTTCACGAAGTATAGGCATTCGCTTCACGCACTCCGTGAATTATCTTTGATCTGTCAAATATCCGTGCGTTATGTAAAACGTCACTGATGTTATTTATAATTATGATTATCGATCAAGACGACCGCCAAAATTTAATGATTATTTTAAAAAATCAGTTAACGTCTTCAAAAGAAAATAATAAATACGAACAGTTAACAGAAAAATATGCAATTTTTTGCTTAAAATGGTTAATTACATCTTCATTCAATTAGGTGATACTTTTCCTGAAAAAAAAAGTTGTTTGAGTTTTACTATAATTGAATTTTTTTTCTTCTTATTATATTTTCATGATGAAAACAGTATTTTTGGACTGTTTTACTTTTTTCTTAAAGATATCGGGTTTGTGTTTGTGATTCCGAGTAACGCGTTTTCGGCGAGTTTGCGTTGTTCATTCACTTTCATTGTTATTTACTTTGGTCGAAAATTTCCTCCGCCATTATTTGTTCGTATGCAGCGCGGTAATAAAAAAACACGGCGTTTAATATTGAATCGAATGAGAATACAATTACCATCTGCTTATGTAAATGTTGTGTGTGTGAGTATGTCTTTATTACGCTATGTACCCCACTTAACGTCCATTGATATTTCTTTTTAGTAAGAAAACATTCCTTTTTCATAATTGTTATGCAGACCGAAGCTGCAAATCACATTCACGGGCAGGTGTTAAATGAAAAAATTATTTTTTTCAGTTCGCTATCAATTTCCCTGCTAATGCCGTATCTTTGTTTCATCATGACAAATGATTGGTAATTGAAAATCGAATAAATTTCATGACTTGCGCAAATCGATATTGGCGGTAAATTTTGATATAAAAAAAAAATTACAATTGTTTGTTATAATTGTAGCTGTATGTAAAGTATATTTTGTCTTAAAGAATATGTAGATAATTTTAACAAATTTCTTAATAGTTGAAAACGTTTAATTGAACAAAAAGAATATTGAATTTATTTACAATCAAGGAAAAAATCTTTTCTAAAAGAAAAAAAAAATTTTTTTAAAACATGTTTTTTGGGAAACGTAAAGAAACAAATGGAAGACAAAATGAAAAAAACTTGTTTTTGATGTGGCAATTGGAATTGCATTATTGTAATTATTTCTTTGAATTCAAACAAGAATTTAATTAAAAACTGATAACACTTTATGAGTCAAACGTTCTAATTAGCGGTAGCCTAAGCTTTCTGCAGGTTATATTTAAAATATGTCTTGGTAATCGGGTCAACGCGAGTTAAGGTGGAGATGTAAAATTTTGGGGACAAACCTTCTTATAATTCGTTGAAAAAATTAACTTAGAATTGTCGAAATAAATTCATTTTCAATTTTTATTTTATCAAAATAATCAACAAATTATTTAATTCATTAACTTCAGGCGACAGAAAATTAATCTCAATCAACTCTGTAATTTAAATATTCAGCCTCATGTTTTTGAATAAGTTTGATTCATGTTAAAAATTTACTAGTTTGATATTCGAATTCATATTTAGTACACGTTACATATTTTACATTTACGTCAACAATACCATTTCCATATTTTCCTTAACTAAGGAATGTTAAATTTTCTTACTCATTTATCCCCACTTCCATAACATAAATGTCACTATTTCTTTATTTACTTTCAAACTTTTTTACTGCGATTCTTAGATTAGTTGACAAATCGTGGCTCTTGACGTTCGAGTTTCCAAAATAAATTTCTGTTTGCAATATTAAAAAAAAAACATTCCTAAAAGCAAGAAGGTTTTTAATGCACTTTCAAATATTTTTAAAACATTTCATAATATTTGTACTATTAAACAAAGTTTATAAAATTGAATTGACAGAAATTTATTAAAAATTTAGTTAGAATACTTTTTATACGTTATTTTCTTTTTTTTTTATTTATTGCATTTTTGTTCATTGTTTTAATCAACAAAAGAAAGATCATTTTCACTTCAATCTAAACGTATTTCACACTTCGGTTGACTTTTCGTTAACGAATCATTTAAACAATGTCTGACGCTCGGTCGATTACCTTATGCGATTCCACAGAAGATCTGATTGACGGCATTTTACCTAGATCGGGATCGCTGTTGGTTCGCGATTTTTGCTATCGAGAACAGGCTAGTCCGGCTAGGTCCGGTCCGGCCAAGTCTTTATTTGTACCTTCGTTTTAATATTATTTGTAATACAATTTAGTGACTACTTTGTTAACTCGGAAATCAACATTTAACATTTCAAATTATAAATGAAAGTCAGTCAACGAAAAAAAGTTGAATATAAAAATATTATTTTTTATTTGACTTACAAAAATATTATATTGTTTATTCAATGCATTAATATGTTTAAATTGTTGTAAAACAAATATGTTATTGCTAAAGCAAAAAAAAAATGTATATATATATATATATATATATATATATATATCTGATAGGATTCGTTGATCTTCGACAAGCTTTATGAATATTACTCAAACCAAAAGTTCTACGCGGAAGCATTAACTGTCTTCAGAAGTCGCTGACTTACAAAGGTTGATAGTACAACGCTGCATCGTTATCATTTCCTTATGCCTATATTAAAATGCTAATATGTAACGCAATGAAGGAAAGTTCTTCCGTAAAGACAGATAACACATTAGTGAAAGTCAACTCAGCGAAATAATCTTTAATTACTTTGAGAAAAATTGCTGAAAATTTTCGTTTTTTATTAAAATATTAGAATTTTAAACAAAGTCTATTCAAGTCATTACACTGGCATTGCTTCACGGTGACAAAAATAATCTATAATCTATAATATACGTCATCCCTCGCGAAGATGGGCCTATTTTAATCTATCAAAATAAAGCAACCTATTTTAAAATATCATATGAAAAATCACATATCAGATTTTTAAATAGGTTGTTTGGTTTTTGATGAATCGAAGCAGGCCTTTCTTCGCCAGGGACAAATAAATAACTCAATTTTTAATTGTATTCTTAAAATGTTTCTTCGCGTTTACCCATCCACTTAGCAATTCAATGTTGTTTGACTTGACGTGCACAATATAGCGTTCTAAGTAAAAGAAATAAATCTGATTTATAAAATTGTACGAATATATTCAAATGCATTTTAAAAGATTGTATTTCTCACGGCACAATTAATAACAAATTAATTGAAATCGCATCAAAACTATTGCATTAAACGACGACGCTTGTTAGTTGTGGAACACGAAGCAGTTATTTATCAGGGAAATATTTTCTTCTTTCAAAGGCATTATTGTTTTAATAGAATCTTCGGAGAATAAAATTTCAATCACATTACGTTCGTTTATTTGCTCAAGTAATCTACGAAAATGTTAAAGTGTTGAAGTATTAAAATCTTCCCGCCGTTTACATGTCTCTTTTTCGTATGTTTATTTGCTTGTGATATTATACATTTTATGATCCCACGATACGATTATCTTATCATTGATTTGATAGTTGCAATCAAGCGACCATTTTTTAATCCTACTTTTATGAGGAAAAATAGTGAAGTGGTTATTTTGCTATATCGTAATGAGGGCAGATGAATATTTGTAGGGCGACTGGCCAAGTTGAAGTGCATTTTTTTTTTGCATATAAAATGCTTGAGAAATTTTACAATTCATGCACCGTTTACTAAATGAAACTGCAATATGCCTTGCTACAAAATTCGTATATAGCACAAATAAAATATAGTTTTCTCAGAGAATGAAACAATTTATTCTTTTTTTTTCTTTTTTTTACAAAACCAACTAAACTTCGCCATTCAATCATCACGTTTTCTTCAGCCTCTGTTTTCTTTTAATTTTCTATTTTTTTTTTTCTTTCAGTTGCAATAAACTCGATTAATAGGTCACGTTGCTAACGTAAAATTTACATCGCATTTCGAATATTACGTTAACGTGTAATGACATTTTTGCACGGACGAACTGAGCGCTACCATACAAAAATACATTACTATATTCACCTTCTTCAAGGCCGAGATAGAGTTTAATTTTAACAGACGTGTCTGCAGCCGAGGCGGATGCATGACCAATACCTCGACAACGTATGATGTCGCTACACTTTCCACTTACACGAAAAATAATATTATTTAACGGTACTCAGTGTTCCAAAATTACGCCAACCGTCGTTCAGTGCTAATATGCATCACTCTTTGCATTCGAACCCAAAGTCTCGGCTTACAAAATAGCTGCTATTATAAGCAAATGAATCCGTACTTTTTATATTTCGTGCCGATCGTTGTGATAGCGCAATCCCACGCAGCAGAAAAGAAACGGGATGTGAAATATTTCAATATGCTGTCTGCCGAAACGATATAAACCGAAGTAGGCTTCGAAATTTGAAATTTGTAGTTAACTTCTTCGAAGACAATGTGTGATAAATGACTTTGTATCAACTTGAATTTCGCCACGTGACAAATGTTCACAAATCGTGAACTTTGATGAAAAGTAGTATACAACAGTCAGGCATTTATGTGACCGATTCGGGGTGGATTATTTTGGTAGAAATCAAGTATAAATATATATTAAATAACAATCTGAAATTGTGAAATAGTTTTATATTGTAAAGTAAATTATCTATATTTCGTCAGATATTCAACTAATCAAAATGAAAATTACATTTGTAATGACACTGTAATGGGACGTTTAAAATGAAACACTGATCCCGATTGGCTAACGGCCAACAATCTGTGGTTAGTTAAATCTGTAATTTAGAATTGTTGATTTATGTATTTTTCAATCTATCAGCTGTATTTACAGTACCGTATTTTACGACACGCGTTTACAAAAATTTCTGCCGTGTGTAAGGTGAAATGTCTTGGTTGTAGACGGAATACATCTTATTATTTAGCCAACACGCAGAAAAAAATATTGAGAATTGTCACCAACTCACCGTAGAGGGGTGATATCGGGTAAAGCGTTTAAAATATTGCTGTACCATTTTAATAATATTTTATCTATGATATGGGGCAATTTTATACATGTTGTTATAAATAATTCTACAATTATATCAAATTCGCTTTATTATTATGAACAATTATAATACTATTTATGAAAAGTTACTGTAACGGTACAGTGATATATTATAGGTTGTGATGTCAACCATATAGTTTGGTTGATTCAACTACATGGAAAAAATCTTTTTATTAGACCAAAACAACTTTTTTAGTTGGCTTTACAGAGCAAGGACAAGGACACATGATGTAAAAGATAGCAGTATTTTAACTTTTATTTATTTCCAGGTGTTCATTTTCTTTGCCTTTACTTTATAAATCTAAAGCGACCTTTGGAGTTGTTTTGGACCAATAAAAAATTTCGCTCCGCTCGTGTCGTTTCTTTTCTTTTTTTTTTTTTTTTTCGTTATATATCAATATGGTTCATGTTCAAGAATTGCACGTAAAAAAGTAAACAGATGAATCTAAGGAATCACCTTAGCTTATGCTAAAGATACAAAGAATCAAGGTATTTCCTGCTTCGCCAGTGGTTTTGTTAATATTGCCGTGAGACACGGTTAGATACACGAAGACTTCTTGCAAATGTTTGTAACATCGCGCTGACGTTTGGTCAATGCAAATATTGGGAAACGTTCTCTAAGTGTAATGAAGTAATTATACATTCAGTAATAATAACAGAAAACAAGAAACGTCGACATGTTATACACATTTAAAATCAAACGGAAACGCGAGTTCAATTCCTCATCGTTTGTAATTTAACGTGGTTCTTAATTTTTCCATCATTCATTATTTGTAACATTTTTCAAACATTTTTGTTTGCCATCTGTAAAAGTCACTGTAAAAGTTTCTACAAAAATTACTGAATTGTTTATCATTAGACAAAAAGGAAATTCATCGATAATTTTTGACATGTGCAACTATCTTCAACGATTGTATGTTTTAAAAGTTATCTATAAAGTTTGTATGTATCCATCTGATAATTAAACGTTCAGTAATTTACACTTTTAACGTAATCAGAAATTTTTTTCTCACTGTCTGACATAAACCCCTTATCTTATAACTACCTAAACGATTTGGAAATTTTGCTTTTAGTTAGCAACAAATGGAACGGTTTGTCAAGCGACACTTGGCAGAGTTAATTATGCAACGAGTCATTTCAGGGAAAAGAAGAAGATGAAGAAGAAAAAAAAAGATGCGTCTGAATTAATTAGAATCGATAAATTGATCGGCACGTCACTGGGAACGTCATATATTACGTTACTTTGAATTTGTGTGCCGTTCTGTGCGTCTGGTTTATGCAATGTGACAGGCGTCCACGTGTAGGCGCTGAGAACCTGTTCTTGGCTTGCATTTTTCCCGCCATTTTTTCTGTCGCTCTTTAAGTCAATAGAACAACATTGCGCGTGCAAGAAAAAAAAAGGTCACCATCTGCGCGAAACCGCGTCTTCGTCCGGATCGTGTCGTTCGCTAACCCCGATCGTTCAAAGTTCATTTTCAGGGATCAAAGTTTACGCGAAAAAGAAGAATACTTCATTATCCAAGGGATATCATAATAATTACTATTTTTTTTGTAAATAGCTGAAATCAGGCTTAGAATAGAAAAATTGAACTATAAAGTGTATTACTTGCCAATATATATATATATTTAATATATTTATTTAAATTTAATTAATTTAATAAGTTACTTTAAACCCAATTATAATTTCACTATTCTTTTTTATACACAAATATTTTATTTTTGTTTTCCACTTTGGATTTGTTAAATCCACATATTTAGGAGGTCGAATAAGTTGTATAAATTTATTTAACATTTGAAAAGTAAATTTTCTATGAAGAATTTTTTTAATGAAAAGTCATTTATTTATTTATAAATTCAGACATAAATGTATCATGTTATATATGTTTCAGTAATTGATGTATTTGTTGATTTTATTTAGTGACCTAATAACGCCGCTGTTTTCGACGGATCAAATAACGAGTTACCGCACCCGCATCTTTACGTACAGGAAATGCGAGGTTTTGACCCGCAATCAAATAATATATCTGTATGTTAAGTTAATCTTTCAACTGTAATGACTGCTTAAACAATATCTACGAATCCTTGGATGATCCGTTTATTGACATTTAATGCGATAATCAGTTTAGTTTCTAACATCATTACGCCGTATGATTTCAAGGCTATTTAATTTTTAAAATTTTTTGACTTTGTTTAAAGTTATAGAAATCGATTATTAACGACTGATAACGATTCAATTCTATTGAAACTTGTGAAAAAAGTTAATTGCTTTAAATGCTATCAATAAAAAATTATTGAAAACGTTTATTGGAAATTAACAATTAAAATTATCAAATTTGTATCCGTTTTTAAATATTGTTTATTGTATACATATGTGAAAAAATGCTAATTAATCATTTTTATACTCATAATTTATACACAAGTGTAGAACCAAACGAGAAAAAGTGAACGTCTGAAAAAGAGTATTTCGCGCCACGCGGAGTAAAATGAGTTGCTAAAAGCGACTATTATAATAAATTATTATGTAACTTTCGTTAAATAATTCATGAAATTTTCTGATCAATTCATATCGATCAAAAATAAAAACATGCTCAACTATCGTTAAATATGATAATCGTCAACAAATGATTATCAAAATTAATTCAGACAATTTTCACTTTCTAATAGTGAATTAACTGAACAATAATTCATATAAAATAAGACAAATGGATTTTGGACAACATGAAAATTGAAAGTAATTTAAAAAAAATGGATATGCTTTTTGAAAGCTGATCTTTGCACTAAACAATACTTAAAACATTCTTAAAAATCGGTTTAATAATATTTCATTTTTTTGATAATTATTTTATAAACTTTTTCCGCCGTTTATAATTGTTCGAAAACTTTGTTTACGATGAGTTGCAAAATAATTCTAAGATGAAGCGTGAGAAGCTTGCACGGCCGTTTAAAAAGCGTCATTCGAGCCGAAGTGTCCGTTTGTCAACAGGAATGTTTCGCCTTTTCACCAGTGGGGAGGGAATATCATGCTCAAAGGCTTAACACCTAGTACCATTCAATGGACAATTTTGTCCTTCTTTTCTTCCCCGCGCGTCGCATTGTGTTCCATCAAATATCTTCTTATCAGTCGGACGTTTGGCAAATTTAATCTCTTCAACTAATTAAATCAAATCAAAATGGCGCCACAGTTATTTGAATTGAATAGATAAGATATAAATTTAAGATTTAATTATAAATTATATATCTTATTTAAATTCAATATAAATTGTATTTTAATTTAAATTTAATTATTGTAAATTTTAAACATCGACAGTAAAAAGTTTTAAATGACTCTTTTACATTTTGTTGTTGCACTGAAAAAATTAATTTTCTCGGTGCAAGTTTGAATTTTACATTTTAATTCGAACAAACAAGCGAGATAAAATGGGCTTCGTCAATGAACGAATTCTTACTTTTCGGTGCACTTTTGTTCTGATAATATCTTTATCAGTGACATAACGAATTCTTTAATCGAAGTAGTCACCATTGCGGAAACAAATTGTTTGGATTTGTCAAAGACATCTTTTTTCCTGCCGAGCGGTTTTCCTCAGATTTAATTATTCAAACAAAAATTGATATGTTTATTGATATATGATAACGTTAAATATGTGAAACAAAATTTAATCATTCCTTAATCGCGAGATTGAAAAATATTTTATTTAAATGTAATTATATGTTTACGTAATAAGTGTTATCACATATTTGTTTAGAAAAAAATCGTTTTTTATTAAATATCTATAAGTGTTATATATCCCTTTTTCTTTCTTTTTTTCACAAAATATTTTTGAAATTGCACTGAACTATCTTCCTTCAACTTGTCGCACGTGTAAAACTAACAAGAAACATATTTACCAAATTTTTTATTTTTGTTTCAGTTTCTCAAGACTGAAAATTCAAGATTAGAATTCAAATATGAAATTTAATGTCTTATTTGAAATCGTTCTTTTATTATACAATAATCAAAGACGTTTTTACAAATTTTAAATCACGTGTAATTAAATATTGCATTCGTATTTAAGTCACATTTAAAATCTTGTTTCCAGGCGAAGAAGAAACAATCGCGGAGGATGGAATCTGTAGTCGCGAGTCGACACAGTGTCAGTTTATCTCGTTATCTCTGCTTTTTTCGAACTGACATTCAAGTTTCCTGATACCGATATTACATTAGAATCGCTATCAAAATTGTATTTCACTGAATAGGTAAATTGTGATTCGTTTTCAGTTACAAATTCAAACGTTGTATTTTTCAATATAAAATACGTGTACAAATTTTATTGCTTCCTGATAACTAAAAAAAGTATTGGAAATAATATCTAGTTTAATTATTGTTATACAAGACATTTAATTAACTTAAAAAAAATGAACTCAAATTAGTTGAATCATCTAAAATTAAAGTTCACGACTGAATCAATGTTATTATTTTCGAGCGCGCGTCTTCGCGAGGAAAATTCTTCGCGCCGAAAGCTTGAATTTTCCGATTAAACTTTCGATTACGTCGCGCGGCTGTCTAGTCGACATTCAAAGTCGACGAAGCTAGCAACGGTATGCTGCAATCGAAAGTTGAGCCAATATTTATTTACGTTGCTGCTCGCGGCCGGATATCGGCAGAGTTGCGGCTCAGCGTCGAACGTCTGAAATCAAACGGCGCGTCTTATTTTCAGCAATTTGGAAGCCCGAGTTTCGTTCAAATTGTCGCATTCTGCGGGTGGCTTTAAATAAAACGCCGAAAGAAGTGGCTCTCTCGGCGTCGGATTCGCCGAGCGAAATAGCGCAACGGTCGCTTGTTCGCGCCTCGACAAGATGTCGTTTGGGCATTGTTTTTTCCCCCTTTTTTTATTTTATGGAATGGAATAGTAAACTTTAAGACCGTTTAACAAATTTCGCTTTAAAGTAACCTCGTTGCATAAAATGTTATGTTTGAATTCGTGATTCTTATGACCTAGTAATGTTAAATTGATATTTTTTTTATTCAAAAACATTGGGTTAAAAAAGCTAGGAAATATTTTTAAACTTAATCTATACCCTTTGAGAAGACAATGTGTGATAGTAAATCATAAACAAAGATAGTCATTAAAAAAATACAAATAAAAAAATGATATTATATAAGCAGAATTAATAAATTTTTGATACAATCTATTGTTATTAAATGTATTTTTTATTACTGTGAACTATTTGGATCAAATTTTTTAAGAATTTTTCCTCTAACAGACCAACCATCTACATTAAATCGACGTTGATTCAACTTTAGAGTGTCAATTTAGAACATCAATGCGGAAAGAAATATTGTTAAAGAAATAGTAAATAGACAATTTTATAAGTTATTTTATCATAAACGATTAATCCTGCAATCTCTTATCTTGAAGAATTCAATTTACCTTAATTTCACTCAGAAGTAGTGTAAATTGTACGTGCCTTCTAATGTAAAATTTACATAGTAAACTACATAAAAGAAAAGAAGAAATCAAAATAATATGAATGAAAGATTAATAATATTAAATATAACTTTATTTATAATGATATTCGCTAAAGCGTTGAGTTTAAAATTATTATTAATATCTACTATTTGTATTTCGCATCTACTATTGATACCAAAGATTTACATTTACAATTTAAATTTACTCTTCGCGTCTATTTTTTACACTTACAATTCATCATTACTCTGGGTATTTTTACATTTTAAATTTATCTTCTATTTATATTTTTAATCTTTGATTCACATTATTTCGCTTCTCATATTCTACTAGTTAGAACCCCTTAAATCGACGTGAATTCAACATAAATTCGCCGTCCAGTGACCATTCGAGTGAACTCACCCCACTTTTGTTTAGTATGACCGCAAATCGTGCCCTCCGTCGGGTTGTAGATCCCGTCTGTGAACTTTTGCCATTGCGTCCGGGTGTCGGGCACCCGCATATACTCAAACTCATAAGTGTCAGGACTGTTCACCGACCTTTTCCCCGGGACACTCATTTTTCGCCTCTTCGATGACTCTTCAATTTATTTCCAAACTCTCTTTTACGTTTTTCTCCCTTCACGATCCCTTTCTATTTTGATTGATCTAATATATTTATAAATATAATCTGGCACTCGATGAAATGCAAAAATGTACCGTTTTTCGAAGCACGGTACTGATTAATTAAAAGAAACTTAAAGTAACGAAAAAAAAGGGAAAAGGAATTGTTAAACAGCCAAAAGCGAAACAATTGGCTGACTCGACCGGACGGGCGCGCGACGGCCAGACGAGACGGAGGAGCGCGCGCTTGAGAAATAACACCTCGGCTGCGTTACCGCGGCCGCGACACCGCACAGTGCACAAGAGCGATCTATCGGCGACCAATGCCGAGCGCGCACTGCCGCCGTCCGTCCGCGCGTTTCATAGATCGTGGATCCTCGTGATTGTGACGAGACCACGACCACATTTTCTGACTTTGGTGTTTGCTCGGCTTGTGACTTTGATAATACTCTGCTTTATCAACCGTAAAATGCGTCCAAGATAAACAAATCTAATTTCATTGAAACCCCTCGCCGCGACGCGGCACACTCGCGCTTGAAAGATTACGCCCGATTAAAACCGATTGAAATCGGTTCTCGCGCTTCAAGTTCTATGCTCAATCGGTTGTAATGGTTTCGCTCGTGGTTGGACAAACTGATGAAACTTTCGAGAGCTTTTAAAATGCTTAGTTTTGGATTGGTTTTTTGGGTGCTGATGTTGTCGCGTTGAATAGATTTTGAAAATCGCAGTTCTGATATAAGTATACTAACGTTACGATGACACGATTTTGTTACGGATTTGTGTCAAATTGATAAGATGTTCTTGATGAAGAAATGAAATAGTAAAACTGTATTATCATTTATTTCGATGGATTTCACGTGGAAACATTTGATGTAAAAATTGGAGCGCACAGAAGTAGGAAAAATTGTATAATATAGTAAATTGATGCAAATCGTTAACAATATTTTCATTCTTTTTACTCAGACGTGTGTAAATTTACTTTTTTTTTTTTTTATTTTACACACTGACGTTTGTGTTGAAATTATTTGAATCTTTTTGACGCAAGTAGAATGTAAAGCATGTGAAACATAAAATTGTATTACACAACATGGGATTAATTTCATAACTGTTTTAACTGAAGAAATAAACATAAAATTAACATGCTATAAAATGGAAAATAAAAAAAGAGCGCGCTTATTCTGAAACTAAACCTGCTCTAAAATTAGCAATTTAATTAACAAGTCAAGTTTTAAATATTACAACGTAAGTAATTCACCCACTTTTAACATCAAAATCATTAAGTTTACTATTATATTAAGCCTATTTCTTCAATCCCAGACATTTTGCACTTCAAAGGCGAACGAATAAGCATTCGAGTTAGTGGTATCCAATGCTGAAGGTTTCCATAAAAAATTACTTTGAATATATTTTCAACTTGGTATATTCAAATATTCAAAGAATGCATTCAGATAGCGATATTTTTTTGATTGCGATTCGTTGATAACAATTATGAAGCGGAGACTTATTAAATAATGGAATATTAAATAATCGATTCAGTGACGTATGGCAAAGTGACGAAAATATTTTCCTCGCTACGATCGATCTGAGTCGTTATCTTGTCTAGATTGAGAAACTGTGATGTCGGAGTACTAGAAGGTCGCGTCTACTATCGGATTCTGGCATTGAACGTCATGGACGGTTCATCAAATTTCGGCAACCGTATTTACACAAGACGATTTGTTGTTGGCTTAATGAAACACGTGTACGCTGTATCGGATCTTTCTTACTGAAAACAAAATACGACATTATTTGTTAGTCAGCGACTTAATCAAACAAGAAAATAAGATTAAAGAAGTAAATCAACTATGATAATCAATATAGAATCAATTATTAATCGTTTTATAGACTGGCTATTAAAAAGTATTAAAATCCTATCAGAAAAAGAAAATTAAGATCTTATTTGTATGTATTGCTTTAAGTGATAATTTCATTTGAGATGTATTCTAATGGAATTCCAGTAAAAAAGATTGCATAGTATAAAAAAACAAAATTCTTTACGCATGGCTCAATCTGTTTTGATATTTTGCCAAGAAAAAACTTTTAAGTAAAAATAAAAATATATTTAAATAAATGACAATATGACAATTTTAAAAGTATTTTGAATAAAATTGAACAGTTTTCTTGTCAATTCTTCTTGGCCAAATATCAACAAAGTTTTTCACCTGTGATAGTAAGATTCCAGTAATCCCGACTGGATATTTTTATGTGTAATTCGATTCTGTTGCATTATTCTTGTTCAATCCAGTATTTATTCATTCCTAGTAAGTTTATTTAGAATCAAGATATAATTTTAAAATGTCAATAGTGATTAAAACTGAGATTAAAATCATACATTTCTTATAAAATCTTACTTATCACACGATGGATGGTTAAAAAATTGTTTAGGCGTTCATATTGTCTTATTTAGAAATTTTACTTCCGGTAGAGGGTAAGATCCGTTGCGCGAAGTCACGTGCTGGCTGACAATCCAAATTTGAAAGAATAATATGGCGAAGAGTACCCCAAAGAAACATAGATAAAAGAGTCCGATTTCTCCTGAAATATTAAATGTAATTAAATGGCCATTTAATGCAACACTGATGATATCAAATTAAACATTATCTTTTTTTCGCTACTGATATACAATAATGTCATTTTTCTGTTATTTATTAAATCATTGAATACTAATCATAAAAAATGGTAAACTAAAAAAAAGAATTCGTAAATATTATTATGCATGTATCTTTGATGACGTACAGAGTTGATAATACAATCTTACATTGTTATTACATTGTTTTTGTTTGACAAAATCAAGATTTTGTGATTCTACAAAAAATACATATATTGTGACGTATGAAATTTAACTATTACTTATTCAAAAATGCAGTTATGCAATTTGTATAGATTTCGCGATTTCTCAAAATATTCATTTATTATTATAAATATCATATACATAACACATTGTTTTCTTACCCCACTGTTTTAAGCTCTTGTCGAAAATCAACTTCTTTTCCTTATCCCATACAAAACGTAAAACATTTTTCATCAGTCCTAAATCAGGTTTAGGCTTCCTTC
This sequence comes from Aradophagus sp. ZL-2020, assembly GCA_022817685.1. Taxonomy (NCBI): domain Eukaryota; kingdom Metazoa; phylum Arthropoda; class Insecta; order Hymenoptera; family Scelionidae; genus Aradophagus; species Aradophagus sp. ZL-2020. The sequence continues at coordinate 29,891 of JABFOV010000790.1, forward strand.
TTTCGTAGTAATCTCTGTCATGGACAATAAACATTATTAATTATTAATTATTCGACCAACGTACGTATTTTAACAACGTAATAATTCAAAACTTTGTACTTTAATAACTGTTTCAAAAAATTGCTAAGAAATTATAATCAACGTTCATTTATTTAAAAAGAACAGCATCAGCTGATTATTGGTATATAGAAACAAATCGATTTGAATTTGGCGCGACGCGCATTACGAGACTCCAATCATAGTATGTTTGTCTCTATTTACAGTAACTTACAAATGCAGTATTTCGAATATAACAACATAAATTCAGAAGAAATTCTGACTGTTTACTTGAATCATAATGTTGGTTTCAAAAACAAAATTGCATCTATACAATTCATAGAAAACAGTTAAACAATAAGTTTTATAAAATACTATCAGCATCGTTCTATATCAACAAAGAATGCACTTATCTAAACTGAATTATCTACTCTTTTTCACGCCAAAATACAACAACATTCCTCCGCAATCATTTCCACTAATCATAAAATTCGCGGAAGCGCGGCGCGGAAGAAGCAGGTGGCGCCAGCTGTGCCGTGCGCCGCAAAGCCTCGGCTCGGTTGCACCGTGCACTCGGAGCGCAACCGCGGGCGGATTGACGTATGGTCAGCACGTAAACAGTCCGCAGCAGTGGTCGGTGCACGTCGGTCGCGCGTAACGACGAAAGCCGCCCGGGACGTTGGTTCCCCGAAGTTTGTTTGTTCACGCGGCCAGCCGACCGCGCGCTTTTCGCCGACGTCGCTGCCGCGTGCGCGCGTGTCAGCAGCTACGAGGGCCGAAACTTTGCCGAGAGACGACGGCTGATCGATCCTCCGTCGTGAGAACGAGCGGCACGGCGGGCCTCGCTTCGATTTTCCACGCGAGTGCGCCGCCTTTCATGCGTGCCACGGCCAGAACGCGCAGCCCCGATGCCCGGATCTCCGACGCCAACGGAAGCGCAACTATTCTGGCGGTACTTGATCTCGTTCCGTTTCTTCAACGCCAATTCATTCAAACTCACTCGGCCCGAGCCTTGTGTCCCTTTTTTCCTTGCCCCCCTCCCTCCTCCCCGACGGTGGCCCCACCCCGCGGGACCAATAAATGCCTTTTTCCTCCAATTTTACAACAAGCGCGCCAATCATAACACTGTGCACATGGGCCCCGTGTCAGCGATGGAATTTGACTAACGCGAGTCGCGGGTTCGCACACGTGCGCGCGCGTGTGTACACGCGCGAGCGCCTATTTTTAAGTTAGCGCAAATTGTGGAAATTTATGCGGCGAACCACCAGCGACCGGGGACGGGGCACCGACGCTGGGGAGGAACGCGCGGCAATTTTCCTGCCACTTTTTTGCCAAGGGTTTCGATGGTAATCTTCGTCTGCTTGTGGCAGAAGGGAAAAGTTATTCAAGATACTAGGAAAGGAAGGATGTGATAACTGTATTAAATTTTGTTTTCTTGTGTTTCATTATTTTCGTATTTTTACGCTTTATATTGAACATTAATTGAAGTTGGAAATTATTGCACAGAACAATATTCACAGGTGAAGTTTGTTAGTAAGTAAACTTGCTACTTACACTATGACCTGATAAATATTTCTTATTTTTTGATGATGAAGTTGTTTCAAGTTGGAATTCATTGGAAGAGAAATTCGCAAATAATCTTTGTATCCCTTTTTTGATTGAATAATAGCTTTTTGTTTCATTAATAAGTGTCGTTTGAATCCATTACAAAAAGTTGCAAAATTTGTTGTGTATGAAAAGGATAGTGATGATAAAAAGAGAGGAGGAATCAAACGAACCACTTGAGAATGATAAATTTCAATTGTTTTTTTGAAATAAATTAAAATTCAGAGGTGGAATGTAGATC
>JABFOV010000791.1:0-31768 GCA_022817685.1 Aradophagus sp. ZL-2020
TTACAACACGTTTGACAAAGGTATTACAGATGAAATTGATCTTTTTTTCTTAGTTATGACAAATAACTTTCTACAAAACAAAAATTTGCAGCATTAATAAAATTAATGTCGCAAATTATGCTGAAATCCCAGAAGTCAAAAGTGACCTTTTAATTCCTTAATTTCATATAATAATAAAATTAATAATCTAATTTATAAAATAATTTATATTTGGCAAAAGAGATTGGCTTCAAAGGTCTTCTATTCGTTCAAATTGATAAAGTTTATTATGAATGGACATTGTGAATGCACAATATGAATATATTTATAGATTACCGAGAATATTACTAATTCTTATTTAATATTTGTTCTCTTTAAAACGTAAACAAACTTTTATGAAAGTTCAAAAAAAAAGGTCGTAAATTTCATTAAAGTTCATACTGCCGGAATGAAGAAAAAAATTGTTTCAACAAAGTTGATAATACTTTTAATTGATCGTTATATTATCGAGTATTTTGCCATTGTATTTTGATGATTCAATGATTCATTGGTTTCCGCTTTTCCGGCCTTTACAAAAGCATTCTCTGTTTTTCTTCAAATTTCTTTGTTTAGACACTTTTTTCTCGACTTCTTTTTCCCCCTGTCTAACATCGTCGGGAACTTAATGAGGGAATCTTAATGATTTTCCGAACAAGTTGAAATTTCCGTCCCGACAAGGCCGGAGGAAATTAGTATTGGATCGGTGATAACAACAACGACACGCTTTACAAATTTGAGAACTAGTTGTCTTTGAGAGGGCGTAAGTGACATTATGGTAACAAGATCACTTTGGAAGATATTTTCCGTTTTTACGAAACACCATCATTGGCAATTGAGAATGGAAAATTCTACCTGTCGCACGACAAATTTTAAAAGGACATTTTTTTGAGATGACGAAACTATTTTTAGGTATTTCGTTTTAAATATAAATAAATACTCGGAAAATTAAAATAAAAATAATACTATTTACATTCACGTACCTAAAATATGAGATACTTTCAGGAATATTGTATTGTAGACGTTTAAAATTTTAACATTTTCTATCGTCATTTCCGAATACATTCATTTTATTAAGATGAATGTTAATAATATTGTTGAATCAACTGTATAATTGCATCAGTAATTTTTCGAATTTTTTCAGCACTTCGAAGAGTTCACAATCTTACAATCGTTGCAAAATGTCTCATGTGGCGCGAAAACTATCTATATATATACGTATACATATATATATGTATAAGAAAAGTACGAGAATGCGAATAAGAAAGAAACGTGGAAGGAAGGAAAAAAGAGCAAATGAAAAGATGCGCGCATAAGGAGCGAAAGGAGAAGGAAGAGCGAAGCGAGGAGATAAGAGGGATAGAGATAAAGCGTAACAAGAAAAATAAGCAAAGAGGAAACTGAGCGAGACTCCATTGTTGCTGTCCTGGGAACCGGTCGCTTCTCTCTCGACAAAACACAGCCACGTCTTAGCTTCGCCTTAATCGCGAAATCCTACAGGACCGTTGCTGCACTTCGCGGCCGAAACCCGAATCTGGACCCTTTTTTGCGCCATATTTTGGCCAATTGTTACGAATTTCGTAACGGATGTGGCTACGATAATTTACCCTCTCGAAAGTCGCGCCACGATTTTCGATATCGTACGATATCTGCTCAAATATCTATACCACGTATTCAAAACTTTTTTCAAACAAATTTTCGGGTAAATCTACTAACGAATAAGATCGTTTTAACGAATCGTCATACAAAATTGCAACTCTGTGATAACAATTAATTTTATTATAATTCGATACCACAAATTAATTTGTAAATTTATGTCACGATTTTTGTATAAGTAAATAATATCTCCAAAATTTATTATAATTGCAAATATGTACACGTGTTTATGCGTCTGTACACATGTATTTTACAAGACATTATTTTCTTTTGATCGGCTTTTATTCGCTGTATTCAGTTTTCGAATTCCGGTGCGTTGATCGCCCTGTAATGTAACTAAATGCGTGGTATTTGTACGCAACAATTGATATGCGTAAATGCGGCACGTGTTCTAAAGTACTCGTGTTCGTGGCGCCTTTTTGAAATTCGAATATTACGGCAAGCAAAAGAAGTGGTACCTGCGCTGAGAATAAAGGATTTCTAAACGTTTATACCTACTATGTTCAAAAATATTTATTACATGTAAAAAGAAATAATTCAATTAAAATGAAATACTTTTATCGTAAAACAAAATTTATTAAATATGCGTATATATTTTTGTTTAATACGAAATTCTTCATAATTTTAATTAGAAAAGATCAAATTCTACGAAATTAAGTAACCTAAAATAACTTAAAATTTAAAGAAATATATGTAACCTAAAAGAACAGTCGTTAATTTTCATCACACCACGTGACAATAACCTGTTGCTATGGGTTAACGTCTCAGACGTTCGATTATGTGATGAAATCAATCAATACCTAGTGTCTGTGCAAACAGGATGAACAAGGTAAATACCTCCCTTCTATGAATATCAAATTCTGTCGATTAACATAAAAAATATGCATACGGTATAAGTAAGAAAGGGAAGTTTGAAAGTAAGCCGAATACGTTTTATGCAGGTATAACCAAACGGGAGGATAAAAATGCAGACCTCTCGCACATTGTGGGTTGCGCGCCACACACACTCGTGGCTCAAGTGCAAAAGGAGCGGCATTCCATCCTATCAGGGACGGACACACCGGCCGAGCACCCAAGGGGTTACGTTTGTCCGGCAATTGCACGGTGTAATCGCAATGTACTTGCCGGCACTTGATCCGTGTAAACGGCCCATGAAAACGCGCAATAATTTATGCAAATAGTGTTTTGGCCGAGAGTAAATACGCGTGTTTCGTCTCTGACGCCGAACCGAGAGCTAACCATAAATAATGCCACCCATGGCGCCGAAAAAGAGAACAAACTTGTTCCCCACTTTGCAGACGTCTTTCGGAGCTCGACTCCCGGTTGCTTCAGTGCATTACTAACTATACCACAGTTTCGAACGTGTGTACTTCTTATATAAGATTACACGTCAAATAATATTATACGAGTTATGGAGACACTTGATGACTTAGTAGAAACCTTTTTGTAATATTAGTACAGTGTTGGAAGATTTTGGATGTTGAACAATGAAACATATTTTGCAATTTTGTTCCAAATATCAAGAATATAATTATCTATCATAAACGTTCTTATATATTATGTGGTAGTATCAACATTTTTCTCTGCACAGAAAACACTGACAAAGAACATTCCTGAAATTCATGTTTACAGCGAAAAATGCAAATTTCTTCAAGTTCGAACTCTTATATTATTTTATGTATATTAAAAAAAATGTAAAAACAAACTGTAAAGTAATTGTTGTGTGTGAAACATGCGTAAAACAATTATTTCCAACACATTTTCCGAAAAAAGGTTTAATAAAAGTCTATTGAAGCTCGAAAGCGAGCAAACGATTGGCGAGGAAATTGGCTGAAAGGAGAAGTCGACGGAACGAGACGCAGGACGATTGTGCGGGGTACATAAGCGAGCCGCGTACAACGCGGGAGGGCACGCGACGAAACGAGAGGGGAAGACGAATCATTCACGAGTCCCCGGTTCCGAGAAACTGGCGCCGCAGCGAACCTGACACTGTCGTTGGCCGGATTTTCGAGCATTGCGCGGATTCGTGGGAAAAGCTCGTCGCGCGGCATGAATGAATCCGATCGGAGCCGGCGGACGGGGGAGGGGCGCGGGGAAGCTTATTTTGAGGAACGGAGTAACAGCAAACACTACTTGCTATACAGAGTGCGTAAGCATCAAAGGTTACCGAAGTGTAAATCGCATAAGAAATTCCGTGGCGCGACGCGAGAGCGAGCGAAAAGCCGAGTGCTTTTGGTATGCGAGGTGCCTTCGGATCTATAACGTCGCCCTCTCCTGTTTGAAGTCATGACTTTACGATATGCGAATATGTCCGTTTTCGTTGGAATTCTCTGTATAAATACCCCCTGGTTGGATGAATAGACTTTAAACGAGACCGGAATGTTGTCGGGAGTTATTATCACATTTCTTGTGCCCTTGTGGGAACTGAAATGTCTGCGGATGAAAACGATTCGGTCTTGAGAAGTTGTATGTGGAAGTACCGGTGATTGATCGCTATTTGTGAATTACATTCATTGGATTTTTTAGCGCGATTGGGGGAGTGACACAGTTGGGGAAGATGTTATTGGACCGAAAAGAGAAATGTTGTTGGATCAATGTTAAAACAATAGTTACATCGTGTTCATGTAACAAGGAAAACACCTTCGTTGTATGAAATTGAAAACAATCGTAATTTGAATATATAAAAATGGTGTAGCAAAAAGTATGCTGAAATAAAGAACAGAATTTGCCGTGAAAATCGTTATTAGATTTGTTGATCTATCAAGATGTTGATGTTGAAGTCGAAATTATACGAGGAACTTGTATTTTTTTCTTGTAAAAAAGCGACATGTAATTTAACTTTTTACTTTCTGAAAAAAAATTGTTCTTGAATTTAAACAGTGAACATAAGTGTAAGCGGGAGCCGTCAAAACGAAGCAATTTAAAAAGGCAGGGTATTTGGTTGCGTTTGTTCTCATACAACCAAACCATTTAGTCAGTTTAATCATACACTTTTGTTCTCCAGCAAGCAGTCTAAAACAATGAGCGGCGATTTCCGAAAAGCACGGAGCCAAAGTTAAAAGCCACGTGGAGGAATTAACATCGGGAGTCCGTAAAAATGCCCGCCGTAAGAACCCCTTTCTTTTCAGTCCCAGAATTCGCAACGTCAGTGAAAACATTAGCTGACTTGGCAGAAAACGTTAATTACTTTGCCAACAAGAAAACGGTGTTTTGACAACCTATCGATTTTTCATCTGTGCGTGTCCCTCCGTCACCCTTTGTCTCGTTTCCTTATCAACTCGGAAAGTAAACCTTCTATTTTACCATAATCATTTACTATTCTTGAAGTGATTTCTGAAATTTAGACGAAGACTTGAATTTAAATGTCTGCCTCAAAATAAATGTTTTCAACTATCTACAAAGATTTATAACATTCTTCTCATTATTCTAAAAAACATGACTTACTGCAACTTCAGCTCGGTCATGATCTTAGGATTTGAAAATTAAGAATTATAAAAAAAATCCAGCAAATGATTGACCATGGGAGAACAATTTTTTAGCAAATCTCGATGGCATTTATATAGACGTTCATCAATCGTTCAACAAATCTTTTCGCGATATGCAATGAAGCTACTTTTCCTAAAATCGATTTTTTCAACGACATATACCACCAATACCCTAGTCTAATAATTCATTATTCTCCTCCCGTCTCAATAAACCAGACCGACTCTCACAATCCTGCCAATTAAATTTCGAGGGCCCAAAAGCACGGCGGCGGAATCGGCGAAAAATTCACCGGCACGAGTCCGAGGCCCGTTTGTCTCTTCCCCGTGATTTTTCATACGAAATTCCCATGAAACGCCGGCGTGTAATAAAGATCCTTTTGTACAACCGAGTTCTGAATATTATTGTCGGACGCGTCTGGGCACGATAGGACGAGCGCGGAGTGCGATTGTGGCGTGCTGCTGTTCATACTGTAACAAGCAGCTGTCTGTTGGCTCGAATTTTCAACCCTCCGTCATTGCGCTCGGGCCTTGCGTGCGCGTACGCACAAGTGACGCGTACATCGGCGCCGGCCATTGTACTTGACGCGTCTGCATAAAATATGCCTCGGCGCATGTACGCCGATAAGTTTTCAGGTCATCGAAAACAAGGCCGCGTGTATTATAAGATGAAGAAGATCCTTTTTTTAGATTGCCGAGTAAATTGCCGGAGCGTTGCACTGGGGTGACCGCCGCTCGCAGCCTGCTGAAAATTGTTACCGGCGAAAAAAAAAAAAGAAGAATTTTTTGCGACGGTCGAGGCTAACTGAATTAGAGCGGTTGTCGTAGGGAATGACTCCCGTCGAGTAATGGTTTGTTTTCGCTCGAGGAAAATTATTCAGTTTATAATGAGGAAATGCAAAAACTCTTGAAACTCGTTTTTTGAGCTACAACAATAAATTTTGTGTCAAAATGTGAATTACTTTAAAAAATATCACACGTTCGATTCACGATCCAACTATATTATCATATATTATCAGTAACTCAAGTACGTTGTAACTGGTTCAAGATATTTCACTTTAATCAATTTTATATGCAATTGGTTCAAGTATAAATTTCAAGCGTATTATACACTTTGCTGCAGTCTTGAAATTTGTTTCAGTGGATACAATTACTTTTAGCATTGGAGTGGGATTGAAGTGGAAGCCGCCGGCCTTTTGATTGCGACGTACAACTCATTTCGCAAATCAATCTTCTTCGTAATACCTTACGCAGTGGCTTACCACCACCAGGCAGAAAACCTTTCCATTGTATCAGAGTACACGTTGGTATTAATGATGCTTTTGGCCGAACCTTGCTTGTCATTTAGTATGTCAGTGGTTGAGAAGAGTTTTTAAATTATCTCCTTTATCATTCGGCGGTCCGACATTCTTGTAACGGCGATTATTCCTTTTATTTCAGCGGACTTCAAACCCGATTTTTTGCTGGTTGTTAGGCGTTACGTTTAATCGAGTAGTTACAAAAAATTACATATGTTTCCTAAGGTCTAAGAATAAGCGTGAGAATGTGATGATGTTATTTATTTATTTAATAAAATTTTATTATTTTATTTTTTTTTATTTATTATTATTATTATTTTTATTACTACAGATTTAATTATAAAAATATAATTATAAAAAGAGAAATTCAAATTAAAATTCAAGTACAATCACAGCTTTTCTTTGAAATTTGCTTCATCGAGCATATGTTGAATCGAAAAAATCACAATTCATTCCTTTCCATGTCTGTTTCCGAGAGAACACTCCCATTAATGTTTCAGAATCAATTGTGAACAAACACGTAGGCAAATGTTCTTTACTCGAAGTTGATTTGTTTTGACGAAATGGTCTATTGAATCAAGATTGTTAAAAATACCTTTGACGGAAGAAACAATTTGATTTAAGAGAAAAGAAAATCTCGATTGAACAAAAATTTGATTGTATTTAAATGAAATTTAATTAAAATACGTGTACTCGCATTTTTTACAGGACGCGGACATTTCAAAATTAAATAAACGTTTATAAAACTTTTGAAATGTATATATTAAACCTCCACAAGACATCTAAAAATTCGATCCCCGTGAAAACAATATTTTCTTTAAAAAACTGTTCAATCATCCACCAGAATCGCTCATAAAACCGAAAACAATTCTTCTCCGAGGCAACAAGTCTCACAAACGTTTATTTGACGTACAAACGTCATTGTCCTGCGACAAAGTTGACCGATTCAATCGACTCGCGTCGCAAAACTGAATGCGAACGTGAATCCGGCAGTCCATTAAAGCCGAGCCCCCTGAACGCGAATTCCACGAATCAGCTCAACTTGAACTCCGGAACAAAAGTGAGTCGCGGCGGCGGAAAACAAATCACGTGGCCTCCGTGCCCTTCGGAGGTCATAATTTCGTTGAGCATTTTCCCGTCGATTGTCGCGGGCGCCATTGTCGTCGAAGTTGGTGCTGACCATTGAGCTCGGCGCGCCGTTTCGGCCCTCTTTGTCCCGCACTTCTGCCCGACAATGGCCCGCTCGGCGTTATTTTCTCTTTCTTTCATGTTTAGCGCCGCGCCACGAGATGCCACAGGGAGAAGCGAACGCGCGCCTCGCGAGTGTGCGTGCGCCTGTCTGCGGTCGCACGCACACCAACTCCGGCGCGTCCTTCCATCCTCTCCCTCGGTGTTGCTATGCGGACCACATCTCGGTGACGTCACGCGCGGATCTTCCAGGTCAATTTCGGATTGATAAGCGAGCGCTCGCGGAGCACGCTTTCCTCGCCGGGCGACCAGACTCGCGGCTCGCTCGGGACAGGAAGATCGTAATAAGAATTGCCAACAGGTTCAGGTGCAACCGCATTCCCGTGTTCTTCAACCTGACCCGAGTCGATCGACGCGAAGAAGAGCGTTGTGAGGATGTGACCAAGCGAGTGCACTTTTCAGATCATCTTTTTTTCGGCACCAGTTTACATTTGGAATTGAGAGAAAATTATTTAAATTTTTTTTTGGTACAAATAAAAATAATAGTAGTTTGTAGATGTCTATGAAGTGTTCAACGTTTAATTGTAAACGAAAAAAGTAATAAAATGCAATTGCGCAAAACATATTGAAATAGTAAAACAAAAATGTTTGTTTATTGTTAAATTAATATTTACTCATTCTTGACAAAATGAATCACACAAAGAGTGTTGCTACTCACTATAGAATATTTCAACTTATTTTGAAGGTCATTTGTTTATTTCATTTGCTTTCTCGAGTCGATCGAGATAAGATGAACAAATTGCTGAAACGGCTTTGAGTGTCGATCTGATATTTTGCACTTACTAACAGAACAACATCTAAATGAAAAAATGGGCTCATTAGAAGTAATAAAAGAGGAACCTATGTTATAACGTAAATACTTGCTTTGTTGATGTTTAACATTCCACGTTTCATTGTGCAATGGAGTGTCCTCGTCAGTTATCTTGATTCAAATTAAATATCTGATCTACCAATTAGTCCTAATGCGGTTAAAAGAGACAAAATATTTTGCTTCCCACTCCATTACATCGTCGCTATCTTTGGGCAAATACGGGGTTATTGATTCAAAAAAAGAGTTTACTTCTTCAGTTAGAATGTCTGTTTGCCGAATACCTTGACTCAACTGCTGTTGAATAGCCGACTTTTTAGCAGGGATCTGGCCAAAAAATTCAGTTGGCAAACAGTTTGACATTTTTAGACACTTTGGTTGCAAACTGTTGAAAAATCGAAACGTCGATCTGAATAATTGTATAATTCAGTGAACAATTAATAAAAAGCGCAGCAGCGCATTTGTTTGTGAAAGGAATATTAAAACCGAATTTGTTATGGAACTCGAATAAAGGCGACAGCCTAAATTAAAGTGTAGTAAATCAAACGTATCTACATCTCATGAAACGATCCATTATGAAGGTAGAGAAAGAAAAATGAATGACAAGTTCAGTCAGAATTCTCGGTAACTTAAATGACGGAAATGTGAATTAGGTCCACAGAACGAGACGACGAGTTGGCGCTTTAAAAGAAAGATTTAAAATACTGACAATTTTTCGTCGATTAAATACTGTGGCGAACAATGAGATTTCGTATTCTGAAAAAAAAAAAAAAAAAGGAAATTCAAGAATTTTTTTTTCAATGAAATCCAGCTAATGCATATCCGTTCTGAATAAAGATAAATCTATTTGGCTCAAGAAGAATACTCTAGAATTAATGTGAATTTGTTATGTACATAATAAATTATGTGAATTGTTTTTTACTCGTTTCGAAGGTGAACAAATATAAAACATATGAAAGTAATGGAAAAATTATGCAGAAAGAAAAGGAATTTGAAAAATATGTTCAAAAAGGGGTTATTCTCACACGAACTTAAGAGATATAAAGATATAATACCAACACATTTAACTGTTGACATCTGCAGCAATTTCAAAGTGATATGCTTTTCGCTGTACTGCATTAAATTGGCATACAAATTATACTTATTATCGCCTTTAATTGTAGAGGCTTTTGCATAACCATTCCTCAGCTGATAGGATAAAATAACAAAAACCATGTTTCTGTATAAAAACAACGTTAAATTCAAGTAATTCTTTCATTTTTCTTTTCTTTTTCAAAAGTGTAATGCTAATTTATTTATTCATAAATGCTGTATTTTTTGTTTAAAATTAACCCGTTTACTTAAATTGTCCAGTATAATGGACAATTTTTAAAACGATTATTTTTCAATTTTAAATTTCTTATTTTTGAATGTTTAATATCGCATCATTTGAAATACTATCAAAACAGTTAAATGACACCAAAATATATTTACTTTTGAGTGTTTGCTCAAATCGTGTTAAGTGCTCAGACAAAAGTTATCACGTTCATCAAATTTGACAATTTTTTTATAACAATATTAACATAGTTGACGTTTCTTAAAGGTAAGAACTCTTTAGTATGCTTATTTTGAACTTTTTAAATAAAAAAATTATGTTTCAAGACGTCTTATTTGCAATAAAAAAATATGGCGCCTCGTTAAAAATTGTCCAATATACTGGACAATTCAAAATAATGAAATGAATTGCTAACAATTTTTCTGATGCGACGAATTATAGAAATTGCCAGTAAACATAAAAAAATCACGAATTATCTGTAAATGACAAAAACTAAACATCAAAGATGCTATGCGCAGTAAACGAAATAGTTGTAAAAAGAAAACTTCTTTTTATTGTGAAAAATGTAAAATTAATCTTTGCATTAGTCGTGTTAGTAATTGTTTTAAGGAGTTTCATTCTTTTTTTCTATTTTATTTCTTCTTTATACAAAATATTCACTAAACAAATTTTTTTTTAATGGATACCCATTTTTAAGTGAACGGGTTAATTCCATGACTTGTTACTAGCAAATTAATTTTAAAACATTTGAAGACGGTATGTTTTTTTGTAATATGATATAAAATCAACTGTTTCGTAGCACTGAAAAATAATTTATAATCATAGCAAAGTATATTATACACAAGAAATACACACTTGAATCCAGTGTAAAATTATTTTTATGTTTTAAAAAACGCCGAAAAATTAAGTTTGTAAGTAGCTCTATTTTAATTAAAAAAATATATTTTGTATAATTAAATACTTATGTAATAATTTAACATTAATACATAAAAATGATATCAGGAGATTCTAGATACATCCGTTATATGACTTTTCTTTTACAATTTACTTCACATAATATAACAGCCTGCAACTACAATATTAACGAAGCGTCAACGAAAACAGACCAATCTTCAATTCCCTTCAATTGAATTTAACCAGTCAACACTCAACTTGGCCAATTCTCGACGCGAACGCGCTGCACGACGAGCCTAAAATTCAAACACACTTTGATAATTAACATAAATTATAATCGTCAAGTGAACAAGGGATTATGAAATAAAATGTAATAAATTTCGCGCCCTTAACGGAAGATGAAGAGAGAACCTGTTGGATTTCATCATGGGATGAAGGAAACTCGATGCCTCCGATCCGACTCGGACGATACACGCTGGCGTCTTTTGTGCGAGATATTTTATTACGCCGCCATTACCGACGCCGATCGTTTGGCGTTTCGTGCATAATGCGAGAAGGAACACCCATATACGCCGGAAGATACTTTCCGTTCGAGATGCGAGTCACCGAATATTGTGCTGCGGGAAAAATGATATCGTTCTGTGGGCGAGCGACGAGATTTCGTGCTGGCGTTCGGTTAGGGTTAATCAGGCGAATTGGGATCATGTTTTTTTGATATTTTGGCATATTGTTTGCGGAATAGAGTTGATAATCAAGGAGTGTTCGCAAGGGTAAACATTTTTTACTAGGTCGAGAGAAATAATTGAGTTGGATTGACGAAGGTCAAAAACATGTAAATGCGCGATGCAAGCAAAGGACCATAATGTTTGCATTGAACCTTTTTTTATGTTCACGTTTTTCTATGATTCGGTTTTCACTTTGTAAAATTAACACTGAAAAATTGCTTTAGTAGAAATGTATAGCTTTGTCATTAGAATGTAATTATAATATTTTAATTAATACATTTTGTATATTTGACTCTTACACGGCACCTTAAAAGCAAAGTGTCATTTAAGTGTTAATTACGTTGATGGATAATTATTTTATTGTACAAACTGCCAATTAATATTTTGAAACTATCAAGAAAAAATACCTTGACTAGGCCAAGGTTCGGCTGTCGATATTAAATTGTGTAGAACTTTTTCACAAAGGAAAATCGGCATTTAAAATAGTATAAAGGAGGCTTATTAGCTACTGTATGAAACATAGTTAACGGGAAATCACACAAAGACAGAACAAAAAAGGGCTAGTGAAAGAAATTTCACTTGCAAATTTTTCTCATTGTGCGCTGAGAAAAAGAAAGTGGACATAATTATTAAAGGGTTAAATCACGTTAAGAAGTTTAAGGATGGTTCATTTAAATGTCCACGTTCAACTGGGGCACTTTTAAATTGTAGTTGTTAAGAAAATAAAATTACAAATTATATTTCTCAATGATAAATAAAGCATCACCCATTAACGTTGATTACCAGACTACCGTTATTTGTTTTTGTTCACATGAGACGTAATTAAATAATTTGTATTATTGTATTGAAAGATATTTCATTAACTATAAGTCAAGAGAGTAAGTTCAATAGAAACCTCTAATTTACGAGGAAGATCTAAAACTGACTTATTCGAAATTACTTTGCTAAGAAAATATAAAGTAAGTTAATATAATTGTTTCATTTCGTTTATTAAAGATGAATATGATAATAATCTACAGACAAATATTTAATCAGAATTTAAAAATCAAAAAGTGCCTTGCAGCACCATAGTTGAGACGGCGTATTGGCCGTTTCGAAGAGATACTTTCTTAGCGTATTAAACAAACATAACAAAAGTAACAATTACTGATCTACAATAAAACCTAAAAACTTTCTGCGTCAAGAAAAAGTACCTTGAACTCATCATTATAAACACATTCAAATATAACTTTCCCATGATATTCAGAGTATTACTTTTTTATCATCGTTGAAATTTAATACCTTCAGAAGATTGATTTACTTTACTCTATAAAATTGATCAAAGAAACATCAAAGTCAAGAAAATAGTAAAAGTAGATAATTGGACTTACACAGAACAGCCTGCAAAATAAAACGAGGTTATGGTTTGAGCGGTAAGATCGCGATTGTCGTCAGGGTAGGAAGCGGCAGAGTGGCGAGGTGCGAGCGGGGCAATTTGGCCGCGTGTTTCGGTGGTAGATGGGATCTTGGAGTGCATCCACCTTGGAAGGGTCGTCGGTAGGTAAAGGCGGCGCGAAGACTTGCGAGCTTCCTGGGGCCAACGGGCGGCAAAGGGATAAGACGGGCTGCAGGAAGAGCCGGGACAGGAGGCGGAAAGGAGGAGCCCGGGCCGGGCGTCTTCTGCGTGTGCCACGTGTCCCACCACCTGTCTTGCATCGCCTAGACGTTCCATAACACAAAAAGGAACGAAACTTCCGCGCGCGCGGTCAAACAGCCGGCACCACGCGGATCCACGAAAAGCACGCGCTTTTCAACGAAAAGTCGGACAACATGTGCGCGCGTCACGTGACATGATCATACCACAAATTTTTCACGCCGGGACCCGTGGTACGATATTTTCGCCAGTAGGTGGCTAATTAAAATCACCTTCACAGTTAACTTAAAAATTGACAAATTTAGAAGATTATGGGAATGTTATAATTTTTTTTTTCAATTTCTTTTTGACGATATTGAATTAAGCCAAGTCTTCATTATTTTAATATTTAAGAAAACGTTATTGAAACGTTCGATAAACGTATTCACAACATTTCAAAATGTTGCGTAATCTTGTCATAAACGTTCACACATCGTGTTATATAGCATGTCCAGTGCTCAGAGTAGATTGAATCTATCCGATTATTCGCCCGAACGAGTTCATAATCTGAATACGATTGAACTCATGTTTGGGCAAATAATCGAATAGATTCAATCTACTCTGAGCACTGGACATGCTAATAGACCCCAAAAAGGACATTTTCAACGTTTAAAAAGGTTCATATAATTTTCACTGAAACGTTCTATAATCGTTTATTTAACTTTTTATTCAGCCAAGGAAAGAACTTTGAAGAAGCAAGTGTAAAAATATAACTAAGATACTTTTTATAATTCATAAGATTACAATATGTCATTAACATTTTATTAGGACAATAAATCTTCTATAGTAAATTTGTTTTCGAAGTTTTATTTTGATTTGCAGTCCTCTTTTCATAAAACTTTAATACTAATTTAACGTTTCAGTGAGTTTTTAATTTTATACTTCTTTTAAACTACTGAAAAAATGACTCTAATGTACTTTTTGTTATTGATTATTGTTATAATCTATAAATTGACTAATTATTGTACATCACACCAACTATAATTTTATTTAGAAAAGAAAACAGGCCTAATTAAGATATTCATCCTGAAAACAGGCATTATCAAAATATTAATACCAAAATATAATTGGCGGTAGGCCATTGTATATTTAAATTTCATCCAAGCCATTGAAGTAAAAACTTTCCAAGTCTGAATTTCTTCTACGCCTTTACGTTTGTCAATTTTGTTGTTCGCTCAAAACTCCAGATGCCCATTCCATGGCATAACCCCCGACATCTAGACCTCACCCAACTTGGCTCCAGCTTTGCCGACTCTCCCCAGAAAGGCAGACCGGTCGCACACTACGTTTCACGTATTATTTTCGGTAATGTGTTTATTGATCGAGTTTTTAAGCTTAGGATATCCTAGTCAGACGAACGCGGGATTATGCCTTCGAGTTGCCATGTTCCTTTAGCACACGGCGCAGTTTGAATTAACATACATGTAAAATCAGATGTGTCACGGATGCCACATCATTTAGTCTTATGATTATTTTATGTGCAATTCAATGTTACGCGCGTAAGATTTATTTTAAATGTATTATATCAAATTATATATAACATGAAATTATTTTATTGATATTTTTTCTTTTCATTTTAATTCACTTTAATTTAATAATGGCTCAATCAATACATTAATAATAAATTAAAAAGGTAATTAATTAAAATAGTACATTGCCCAAGAATGAGAAATAATTAATATTATATATTTTTCGAATAATCAAATTTACTTGGAAAACATTACACTTTAAATTTGAATGTTGCATCTTTTAGACAATTAGTATATATAGTATACATAACATGTATAATATATCTACATATCTGTACGTGTTGACACAACATAATACTCAGTAAAGGAATATCCATTAAAGACATTTAAAAAGCTCGTCAATAATTTACGAGCAAGCGAAACAATTGACACCATTATATTTGACTCGAGTAGCGAAAGGCTTAAAGCATCCCACATGTTTCTAGTTATTATCGTTGATAACGACAATGATTACACATGATTACTTGCATCATTTATCATCGTCCAAGAAAAAACAAAATCTGGTAAGAAAACTGCGTCGGGGCCAATGCATTTTCGTACGTGCGCCCATTGTCACACTCTTTTTCAATTTCACACTTTCGAAAGTGACAAAGGCGGTTTGTCCAAGGGTGATTCCAAAAGTAATTTTGAGTGATTAGTCTTCTTGGTTGAAGTGTACCTCACAAGGAGGCGGTGAAACATAAATAATGCTGCACATCTTATAGAAAGGCGAGATGTGTTGTCGAAGAAAATTGCATTTCAATCTCAGCCGAGGGATCACTGATGCTTTTCATCTTTGTAATATTTAATGGGACTAAAAGTTTTTTTATTTTATTAATATTTTATAAAATTTTACTACAGTAAGAAATCATTTTAATAACATTTGCTAAGGATAATTGAAATAGTTGTTAAAATTATTCAATTAAGAAATTAAGTCTATAATAGAAAGAAACAATAATTTTGAAGTTTTCTATTTCCAAAATTTAGTTATACACCCAATAGGATTAATTTTTAAATGTATTTTTCGCTTGCACATTATTTATTTATCGCTTGTTTTGCTTTACTTATATTTTTATTAGTTTTATGTTGTAACCTTATCAATTACACTGAAAATTGTTGGTGAACAAAAAATTAAGTTTGCGTAAAACTCTAATTATCCTGTTCATTATCGTCGTTTCACTTGCGTAATAATTCATGCACATAATATAATTATTCTTTGATAAAATTTGCATTGTCATCTACTACATTTTTTACAACGTACAATGTATACTATGTAAAACAAAATAGTGGAAAAAATATTGCCCTGAATAGAACAGTAAATTGTTGTAAAAGTTTTTTAATTCAAAATTATCTCATTCATACATCTAAGATATCAATTTTTATAATAAAAGGTATACTTTTTTTATCTCCATTTTGTAATGAATTTTGAACAATATTTTAATGCCAATTTTTTCATCGTTGAATGTTCTTATAAAATTTTGAATTATAATTTTGATTTTTCACGATGTTGTTTTCATTTTTAATTTGTTGCAAAAAAGCAATGTAAACTTTCTGCTCATAATAAATTTTATAAATGACTTGTGTAGCTTAAATAATGCCATGTAAAAAAGTGACACGCAATTTTGTTCGAATGCAGTTCGCTGAGTTTTGCTGCAGAAAATGATTCGGCATTATACTTTCGGAGGTTGTAAAGCTTCTTAAGTCGAACAAAACATGTTTTTCTTTCTTTCTACCTTATTTTTTCTTTTTTTCTTCCGAACGGTGGGTGTTCAAAGTATTAAAACAATGTTGCTCATGAAACTCTAATTTTTATTATTATCAAAACAACAATATTTTGACATCGTACTATTGTTTTTATAATAATAATATTTTTATACATTATTATTATTATTATTATTATTATTATTATTATTATTATTATTATTATTATTTTGAATTTATTTTTCAGTAAGACATTAAATGAACACACATTATTTAATTGACCAAATTCGACTTCGTACGAAATGTTATTTGACAAATGTCTTATTTCAAAATCTTCCCTTAAAGCTGTCAATTGACGTCAACGCGCCATTCAATAATAAAATACAGCGTAGTTTCACCAGTAGTTTTCTTTTTGAAAAATTTTCTCCGAAAGCAAGACGTCAGGAACCTTCATCCCTAACTACTCGGTGGGCCGGAAAACCCTTCAGCAACTAATTTCTGACGTGTAAATATTGTTTTTATAATGTGAATGAACTATCCACCACGCATTTGGCTAAGCAAACTCTTGCTTTTCAAAGTTACACAAACTTTCATTTTGCCATTCGACAGCGCGCCCGATGAGTTTAGGTCAGATATTCCATCAAAAGACGTTTCGTCGACGTCTATAAATCAAACGTCCGAAATATCTCACGTTTTTAAAGAAAAGCATACGATCATTAAGATTTGAGACAACAGAACGCAGATAAATGTGGTCGAAAATTTGTTCAGTTTTTGATTGTAAAATAAACCATATAATAGCTCGTATAAAACAAAAAATTAATTGAAACATTGAATGAATTTGATTAACGTTAATTAGACGTGTTAAAGTCTGTTAAGGTCAAATAAACAAATCGATGGCTGAAAAGAACTTTTGTTCCCAAATCGGCAATGAAAAACTTATATTTTGAGTTCCAACGAAGGGAAACTCTAATGTCGAAATTGTAAATGGAGTTTTTTTTATTGCCGATTTAGAAACAGGGGTTTATCTTCCTACCATCAAAAATTTTATGAAAAAAAGATTTTGATGCAATTTAAGTGGTTTGATGATTATTAAAAATAATCATAACTGTAATACATGTATATTTTAATATTTAAACGATTATTTTGATAAATCCTTTAATAATAACTTTGTTTAGGATGAATTTGAATAGAATTATGTACTAAAAACATGCACGTTCTAACTTTATAAATAAAAATTAAATATTAATACATAAAATAATAAATAAATAAATATTAATAAATAAAATTAATACCCTTTGTTGGCAAAATTTACGATTATTATTGATTTAATTTATTAAAAAAACGGAATATATCCTTCGAAAATAGTTCCGTTTTTTCCATAAAAAATTTGAAAAGTTTAAAAAATAATGAATAAATAAATACGAACAATATTATAATGATTAGTGAACGTTAACGGGAACGAAAATTGAACGATCGATTTCTAACGTCGCGAATCGCGACCTAGTGCAACGAACGCGTCGCGTTCGAAAATGTCATGTGCATCTATGTCTATATATATAACGTAGCGAATAATTCGTACGCTTCGCGAGGCTTTGTTCCGCAAATAACGAACGGTATTTTCCAACCCACTTCGTCGCAACGGAAACCAACTTCCGAAAATGATGCACACAAATCCGACGACGCACGCAAATTCACAACGTTTTTTTTACTCTCAAAATATTGCATCGCAAGTTGCCACGCCGATGCATTAGAGTCGCGAATAACAGACCAGCTCATTCTACGTATTGAAACGTATTGCAAAAATTCGCAAAAACTTTGCTGTTCGCGTGAGCGAATAATCGTTCCACCTCTAATTTTGCAATTTTTCCTTTCTTATGTCGCAAATTATTTGCAATCGTTGGGATAAGGATTTTCCTCGGCGAGACGTAAATCAAAAGAGAAGCAAAAAATTGCATATTCGCAATTGAAGTCGCGCTGATACGCATATTGCGACAAGGCGTAATAAAAAGCAGCGACGCCGCGCGAACGCGGGGGTTCTACTTACCGCGAACAAGTTGCCGTTTGACTGGACATGTCTTCAAACTCGGCGACTCATCGCCCGGACTTCCAACTTTTTTGACAAACCAACACACGCGCGCAAAGTGTTAAACGATAATTCGGCGTTATCGCGAGAGGCGTGTTAAGTGTTGCAATCTTTCAGTCCGAGCTGGTGATGCCATCTTTTGAGAGCAGGAGAAATTGCTAATACGTACAACTTTCTCAGTGGGAAATTTCTGAAAGAATCAAAATTTGTTTATAAACATTTGCAGCGTTTGATTTTTGCTGATTAAAGAAGATATACAGTAATTTTAATTTTGATTTATTATCGGCGATCCTTATTTGTAGATTGCAGAATTTTTTAAAATTGTTGTTGGTAAGTTTTGGTAAACGTGGGATCAAGTCTTACTGAATGCTCTTTTTTGACCTCGAATTTCGTTTTATAAAAATAACATTCGTAAAATATAATGTTTTTGTTTCAAATTATAATATTTTTAATTTCATAGTTCGTCTTTTTTTAAAACGATTACTTGAATTATCAAATAACAAATTGTATAACTGTCAACTAACTTTATCAAATTCATTGTTGTAATGTAACAATCAAAACTACTTCTGCATTATTTCAATCATAATACTTTCAAGTTTCATTTTTTTAAATAACCAATTTATATAAAAATATAGCAATTAAATTAAACACTATGATAGAAAATGGTTATACAAATTTGTTTACAAAATATAAATTCTTTATTGTATTTGAAACATCCCCTCCTGGGAATAAAAGTACCACCTGTCGCAGCAACGATTGTTTTGACTGTCATCAAAGAACATGCTAAGTGCGTGCTTTTACATGTTATGCATGTCGAATTATTTATCGCTGAATTATTCCTATTGCAAGATAACGTTAATTTGAAAAATAATTGCAGTAAACTGATAACGAATGCTCAAAACGCGTTCAGCAGTTTTCAAAATGATAAACGACGAGGCTCGTGAAGAAAGAAAAGTATACAAAGAAGCACGATTAAATCGTAGTCCGGAGTGAAGTGACATATCATAATCGACTTTTTTTTAATATGTTTTACGAATTTCCAAACAGAAAATCCATTACTATGTAACTCTGTTTTTAAAGTGTTGTCAATTTAACTTTATGAAAAATAAGTAATTAAAAAATGAAGTACGAATTCTTATAAACATTTCATTAAATAAAGTAATTAAAATGTAATGAATGTAAAAAAAAGTTATATTGACAATTACTGAATTTGTTTAATAAAGTGACGTTGTACACACATTTGTCAAACAAGAAAACCACTGACTCATCTGATAAAATGTGTTTGTTCTGGAGGTCACAATTGTAAACATGATATTAACTTCATACAAACAAAATAAAACAATTTCTTTTTCGATTTTGAAAAATAATATACACATTCATACTTTAGTCGTAAAAAAAATCGTTATAAATATTGAAAAAAAGAAAAAATAAATAAAATCAAAAATTCAATCATTTTGGATTTTTTCGCGTATTTCTTAGCGAGGATTAGTACATATTTTATTTTCACATGTCTATGTCATTTCACAATTCGTTTCAACTTCAACTGACCCAATTTAATCGGACTTTAATTTATAGATTATGCAGTATCCGCCGCCGTACCATTCACAAACAACTCCTTACGAGGAAAGAGATTTCAGCGAGGAAGTGAAAAAAGTTTGCGCGACCAAGTCCGTAAGGCCTCGCATGGCCAAAGTAATTGTTTTGGGCGACGTCGCAGTTGGTAAAACCTCACTAGTCAATAGGTACTTTTGTTTAATTAACTTGTAATAACAATTCATGATTGCAAAATGAAATTTAATCGACAATTGTTTTTCATCATTGCAGATTTTCTCATAAATCGTTTAGCAATAATTACAAAGCCACAATTGGAGTAGACTTTGAAGTGGAACGGTTTGACGTCCTCGGAATACCGTTTAATTTACAAATGTGAGTACGGTGTTTTCTACGACGAAACGTTAGCTGTTGCGTATTCATGTGATTCTTTTATTGAAGGTCTGACAATGAGACAATGGAATACATTTGCTTAAATTGTATGTTTGATGTTTGATTAACTAAATAATTGATTAATTTTATTAAATCAATTTTGAATGGCAAAATCGATCTAATTTGAAATAAAATAGTTGTGCAAAACATTCGAAAAAAAAATTTGTATGCAGATAATTTTATTGCTCCAATAAAATAATGTAACGAAATCATTTCGCGAACCAAAACAAATTAAAAATATTGTACGTTCAAATCTTGAACATGTTTTTTTTCAACAATTACTTACTAAATTCAGAATAGTTCATAAATAAACATTCACTTTTGATTTATGAATTTCAGTAAAAGATAATGAATTTAATTATTATGTATTAATTAATTACATTGTGTCTGAATTAATCGTTCAGTTCACATAAATTGAATTGATTGTATTTTAAGATGGGACACGGCTGGTCAAGAACGATTTAAATGCATTGCTGCATCTTATTACAGACACGCAAACGGTATGATTTAATATAAATTGATGATAACTTTTTTATATTAACATCATTTATATTTATTGTTCAAAAGAATTATTAAAAAGTATTATAATATCATTGTTCTTATATACATTAATTTTCAGTGATAATCGTAGTTTTTGATCTAAGCAATTTGCTGTCCCTCGCGCATTGCCAGCAATGGTTAACGGAAGCTAGTCGTTGCAATTTCGATTCCGTACATATCTTTTTGGTTGGAACGAAGCGAGACTTATTGGTGAGTAATTAAATTCGTTTGGTCACAATGGCAAAGTAGTAACATGAGTCATCAAGAAAATGACGACTAATTTATATACATTCGTTACAATATAATAAATCATTTATACTCAACAAATTGTTACATCACATAACGAAACTTTCAAAAGTCAAACATTTATGTGAAGTTTATCTACATGCATATTATTTAGTATAAGTTACAGTAATTTTTATTTGTTTAATCTATTAAATAAAGACAAGTAATTAATATTATTATTTCAGTCCAATAAAACGTATGAATCAATTCAACAAAGTGTGTTTTCAATGGCGAGAAAAATGAACGCTGAATACTGGGCTGTATCTGCGAAAACTGGGGACGGAATCAACGAGTTTTTTTCACGTGTCGCAGCTTTGGCCTTTAGTGCTACAATTTTACGAGAACTGAAGTCTTATGAATCTGAGCCACGGATTATTGGGCATGATTTAATAAGTAAGTTGAAATGAAATGTTAGATAAATGAAATTAAGACGAAGACAAAAAATATAATAAAATATTATTAACTTATTTTTATATTTTAAGATTATTTTTAACGCTCATGACATAATAAACATTTGATGCAGGTTTGAAAAACCAGGCGAAAAAGGAACAGTCTAACAACAAAGAAACGATAAAATGTTCTTTTTGCACTTTTTAATCGCTTGTAGATAAACGCGAGTTTCACAATTTTGTACAATTACACAGAATTATTTGCATTACATTTTGAAACTGAAAAAACCTGTATTATTTTAAATTTACTTGCCTGCAATTATTTAATAAATTATTCAAATAATTGTTTATGAATCGTTCCAATGTTTTTAATGTTTCCCAAACCATCTTTACTGTTTTATATACAATAATAAAATTTTTACTTTACATTTTTATATAAATATTTCTTGGTTATCTTAATCAGTTATATCAAACGTAATGTAATTTGTAACACATTTTATTTAAAATACAATTACAATGATTGTAGAAATATGGTCTTTATAACAGATAAATAGGAACATTGAATTGTAAGTTGTAAAACAATGTTTGACATATTATTGCTTAAACAGTTGAACAAACCAGGTTTGTAAACTTTAAAAAACTTGTAAATAAAATTTTTTTCTTGTAATAAAAGCTCCTTGAGGTATAATGCAGAACTGAAAAAAATGCTTGATCACTATGAAACTGATGGTGACAAACGATCGCGTACATATTTTCAAAATCTACTAAAAAAAAAGTTGCCGAAGCAGTAAGCATTTCTCTATGGGCATTGACAGAATTAAAACCACTTACATTTTGTAACCTGCGTTACTGAAAGACTGAATTAATTTTAAGTTACATATGGCGCTGCATTTTCATACAGTGTGTCATTGTTATGAAACGACGAATAGATTTATTTTTTTGATATGCTTTGGAAAAACATATAACAATACGTTACACAATATTTCGATGTTTGTTAAATTCGATCTCTAAATCTTTTTACAATAAATAACGCCATACTTTAACTAACAAAGTGTCAGACTGACCAAACAAATTGCTTCACTAATCGCTTTAACTGTTATAGTTCAGACAATTATTTTAGGAAATTCTAATAAGTTTCAAGTTTAGCAATAGGATGTTTTATATACAAGTTTGAAATGTAAAAGTATCTTAAAGTGGGATTTTGTAAATATATTTTGGATTCAAACATTATTATAATGTTACATACTTACAATAAGTTGTAATTACTTTAACTTGTATAATCTTCAGTAAAAAACATTTTGTGTTCTTAGTTTACCATGACGATGTAAAAAGAGCTTGAAAACATTCCTATTTACTCGAATTTTAAATGTCATCGATTCGCATTAACAGAAGCGATGACACTTGTTGCCAAACTATAACAGTTACAAGTTAAATATACGAATGTCGATTAAAAATGTAATTTTATTAATACGTTTCTGTTCATATAAATAGAAAATATCAGCTAATGTCTGACAGTTCGCAGTCAGTGGTAAACGTCTACGTGTAATTATTTATTTCACAGCAACAGTCAACATTATTGTATTATCGTATCAATTACAAAATGACGACATACGAAACGTTACTCGGCATATTTACAAAAAGCCGATTTGAGGAAGCACACGATCTAGATTTTTCGAGTGAAAAAGAGACAGTTTACATCCTTTATACAATTAATTGAATATTCAAGCACGCGGTGACTTATAATACAACTGATATACATGGTATTTAGCTAGTGTGGGTTTATGCTCCGCCACAAATGGAGTCAAGTGATTGGAATGGCGTATACAAAAATAGTTGTATTTTCTTTGACTAAAAGTTTCGTTTGCTGTTGTTTCCTTTTCCTTACTTTCTTTGACTATTAACTTAATTAAGCGTTTTTTTTTAAATATGTATATAATTCACAAATTATTGTAAGATCATTCGCAAGAGTTCTATAAAATTAGCGGCTACAGCCGCTTTTCCGCCGTCAGAATCTCGCGTGAAGTTCTTCAGTTACAAGTTTCAACCTATGAAATAAATTGAAATAAATAAATGAACGTAAAATATTTATTATGTTAAATTGTTCTGGCCTCAAATAACTTAAAATCAAAGTGAATAAATAACAATGAAATCTCTTATTTTTTATTGCACACAACTCACTTGTGAATTTCATCCTGAATGTAATCCGTGATGGCCTTCCTAGCTTCCATATCATCGGCTTTCTTTTCACGCAATTGTGTCAACAGATTCGAAATATCGATCGGCTTGCCGTAATTTAGTGTAACTTTCTTATTTGTTTTAAAAACATACGGCGGGTCATTTGGCAGCACTTGGTCCATGCCAAGATGATAAATTGGTATTACTAGCGGAGTAACAGGAGATTCCCATATCAATCTCCCAATACCCCATTTGTACCTGTGAACATGCAAGTATTGTTATTATAGTAAATTTTTCTTCACTTACATAATTTTAGAAAGCAAATGTTACGACAAAATAATGAGAATAAATTGTAATTTTCTTGCATTATAAATTCCCGTTTCGAAATCACAATACCTATAATTGAATAAAAAAGAAAATTTTTATCTTAATTCAATTACCAGTGACAAAAAAGCGAATAATTGTATTACTCGACTATTAATGAAACCTTATCGTTCGATTGACTATTAATTAATCTCGTGGCAAAGTACAAAATGTGATGCGCAAGCAGTTTCGTGCGTTTGTAAAGTGCAAAAAAATTAATTCGCATGTATCTACAAAATTATGAATGCAAGAAAACAACGAAATAACCCAATTTCATATTAAAA
Organism: Aradophagus sp. ZL-2020; assembly: GCA_022817685.1. Taxonomy (NCBI): domain Eukaryota; kingdom Metazoa; phylum Arthropoda; class Insecta; order Hymenoptera; family Scelionidae; genus Aradophagus; species Aradophagus sp. ZL-2020. The sequence continues at coordinate 24,425 of JABFOV010000791.1, forward strand.
ACACAATGTTAATATAATCATTTATTTAAATTTCAAAATAAAATAGTCCAAAATTTTGGTAAAATGTATCTCATCTGTACGAGTAAAAATTGGTGTCCATAAAATGTGACAGTTGTATAAAAAATATGAACCTTATGTTTTCTTTCAACATATTAACTTTGCCTTCGGGAAAGACATGTACCCAGTCACCATTTCTTAGTTTTTCCAAGCAAAAATCCACAGCCTCTTGATAAACGCCGCCTCCTCTAATAATGGGAATGCACTTGCCCAGCATGAAGAAATACGAGTGCCAAACATTTGTGAAACAAATGTCGTGCGCCGCAATTGACCACCGCATACTCCGCCGATTCAGCAAGTGCCTGAGATCCAGTGTCGCTAAATGATTTCAGAGATTTTTCTTTCTTAAATTCGCTTACCGACGTGTCATTCTGAGGAAGAAAAGATTATATTTGTCTGAGAAGGTATGGAGGTTTCATCCTCGTTGATTGAAAAGAATTTGATGTATTTGAAGTTTTCCATGTGGAAATATCTACTCGATTTGAAATTTTGAAAATTTACAGATCTGAAGATCACGTTAACAACAAATTTGAAATTCATATACTTACTTCAAACAAATTTACAGTTCACATATATAATTTAAATTTGTTGTATTAATTTTTCAAAAGTTCAATTCATGTGGATATTTCTATGTGGAAAACTTCATATTTGTAAGAATTTGTCAGTCTTAGCCTTTCGTTTTTGATTTTCGACAGCGATTTTTTTATATGACAGCTATAACTGCTTTTTCTTTCACGTTCCTCGGATTGAACTTTTTTATACTTGATCCAAACAGGTTTTAGTTTTTAAATTATTTAAAACTCAGTACGAATGCATTTCATTGTGATCTTTCGACCGTTCGCTTAGTGTTTGTTATTAATATTCATGATGGTAAGAATTTTTAAGATTTCTTTTTTATTTTTTTTTTCATTTTATTTTATTTTGAATTAATTGTATTTGTTTACTTCAGCACTAGTACGATTTTGTTGATATGTTCATTTGATTAATGGCTTAAGCTTATCTTTAATTAAACGATAATATTTGTGGATTTAATTGCACACTGATAGTATTGTATATATTTTGTCATTCAATTAAATACAAGTTTTGATATTAAGTAATAAATTAATACTTGTTTGACTGATATGAAAGACTGGTAGATTATTAAATAAGAATCTAATTGTTTAATAGGATGAAGTTTTGACTACAGATAGAAAGATAAGATAACTAAAAGCAAATGTCGTTTCATCAGATCATTAATTACATACTAATTAAATTGTTTTTGATTGCTTAAACTTCTGTACCTTCTCTATCTTCAGTTGTCACGCCACTTTCATGTGAAGCAAATGCATGAATAATAATAAAAGCTATGATTGTGCAATGACTAGACAAATGGCGATTATCATCAAATTTCTCATTCAATGTATAAGAAATTACATCTTGGGTACTTTCTTTTTTAGCATCGTTCTTTGTCAGTCTTTCTTTAATGATTCTTGTAAAATAACAATTACAACTGGTACTGATTATATCTTTTAAATCAATCTTCTTTTCAACTTCAAGTGTTTAAACACATTAAAGAAACTGTCATTTAAGTCGAAGCCAAAATTCAAGAATGTAACTTATGCAAAATAATAAAAATACAGTATGGACAGATTTCAATCAAAAAGAGATAAATATTATTATCAAACTCTTTAAAGCTTCTTCAATGTGTTCATTTTAGCAAACATAATTCTTCCTTCTCTGTGATTAAACTTTTATATGGTGTATGAACTTCTTATAGAAATAATCTTAATAGAAAATTTATTTAAAAAAATCATAATAATTTTTCCAACGATTACTATGAGTGTGAAGCTTTCCACCTGATTTTAAGCTTATAAAATGTATACGCAAAATATCAAATATGTATTGTTTTTGTCGATTTTAGTTTAGTATTGTTGAAAAAGATTTCTTCCAATTTAAATCATGAGAGATGTTGCAAATGAAAACTTCAAACTCAAATTATTTATTTTAGGAAAACATTGATCGGATAATTTCTGTTACTACTTACCCCATATTCCGGGATCGTCGAAACAACTATGATGGTTGGATACGGTGATCAATGGTATATTCTTTGGTCGATGGTCCAATGCCTTGGCGATGATGTGTTTGTTGTGGACGGTGGTTTTATTCAACCATTCTTAAAAATCAAAACAATATTAATAACTTAATCAACATCGGAAACAGTAATTTGCCACAAAGAGCATCACAATAAACCCAACCATTTCAAGACTAATCAACGCCAAAGGAATTTAAATTGTACACAAATATCCCTTTTATTCAATGTCACAGTAATTAAAGTGACCTTTTGCAAAGCTATTTTTAAATAATTGCATAATGCGCTGCACCCTGAAGCAACAAACACTTTACCCCGAAACAGGTAAAATGACTAAAATCGAATTGATGTATGTATGCGCTTCCATTCTCCTAACTCTATTCATATTCGTTCGTACGCGTATCCTACTTATTTCATTTATCATTCGATTCTCGTTGAATGGAAATAAAGCAACACAAGAAGCCGCTTGTGATGTCATTTACATAATCGTTGAGAAATAGCAAATCAATTTCCAGGAAGAGACAATAAAATTGCACAAGATGCGAGGCTGCTTTCAGCTCTTCCTTATATAATTATAATAATAATTATAATTGTTACATTTGTCTAGATATTGAAGAATGTTATTTTAAAACCGTCGGCGAGTCGGCAAACAAAAAGACGACGTTTCAATACAAATAATTCTTAACTTTGTTTCTTCTTTTTTTTTTTTTTTCATTTTTTTGATACTCACCGATGATGAATTTGGAGAACATGCCCACCGCTGCGAAGGTTAGGCTGCTAGCAAAATTCCACAACGCCGAAGTTTTTCGCAGTTGTGGTATAATCCATTTAATATCGTAAGCCATTGCGTGCGTACGCGCGTGTACGAGCTTACTCAATGAGCGTGTTGGTGTGCGTGCGCGCGTATTTGTGCACGTGTAAATATATCGTAGATCGGCGTCGGTGCGTTTAATATGATTTTGTTTTTTAAAAAGGGGGAAAATAAGACGACTTATTTTCGGACCGCGCAGGCCTTGATCTCATGAAATCGAGTCCTGAGCGCTGATCGGGAGTGATCCGGGGGAGGCGTTGTATCGCGCGGAATTATCAACCGACGCCACTATCCTAACAATCATTATACTTCGGTCCTGAACTCGTCGATTGTGTTACCGCAATTACCGTGCCAGTTGACGTCGAACTGGCCTTCTAATTGGATTCCCCGGACACTGCACGAACACTCATCTGTGGACCGTTAAGGCCGGTCCACACGTGCGCTTCAAGCAACGCCACCTATAAAGGGTCGAGTCGACCATGTGTGGCTTTTCAATTGCTTTTGTTTTTGTAAACATTGACGAATCCGACGGAAAACAATTAAGGTATTTTGGTTTTTGATTGAAGTTATTTGTTTTGTATGGAAGCTGAGTATGTGTTTGTTTATTGTTGATATTATTTTTCTTATGAAACGTTTGGGGTGAAAAAAGGAATCAATTGAGTTTGTTAGTAAAGTGTTGGTGCAATATTTGATAACAACAAAAAAGTAATTCAGTCTAAGAGTAGTTAATTGTGTTTATAATTATGACCTTCAAAAGAAACGAGTTTTATCAAGCAAGTTTCAATTTGTATTGACAAGATTTATAAATTTTATTTATTATTTTTTTTGTATGTGTAATGTTTTTGCTTATGAACCTTTTAAATAGTAAATAATTTCAAATAATGTTTGATTTAAAAATATTTATAAGATATTAACGCTTTACGATGATTTGCCGAAAAAAATTGTCTGTTGTTTTATTTTGGAATCTGCTAATTTTTTTTTTTATATATTGTTTGTATATTGTTTTTTTGTTATTATTTTTTTATTTTAAGATGTAGCATTTTATGTTTTTAATGTCAAAAATGTTGTGTTAAAACTTAATTTACTTTGGAACTTTGCGATTTTAAATTGTGTCGATACAAAGTTTTCTATTATACCAACAAAAGTGTAATTTGTTTTCGTTTATCATAATTACAAACGATTTTATCACTTAAACTGTTTAATCGTAAATAAAATTATAAGTGATGTCAATAATTTGTATGCATATTTTGTGCATTTTTTTTTTTTTTTTTATTTTAATTTTGTTCGTGAAACGACAAATCGACGGATAAGTATGTCGGATAGTCCTCTTAGCGACATCATGCGGCAGTGTTTGAAGTTCCGTCATCCACAGATTTTTCCGGGAAATAATATAAAATCAATAGCTGCGATTGACAACGACCGCATCGTTTCAAATGTAATTCTTCAGCGTGAGTAAACATCAATGTTTTTATACAAAATATTTCGTAGATTATGTGCATGCCTCGTTGTTTAAAATCTATTTTTTTACTCTCATAAGTGACAAAGTAATAAACAACAATATGTGGAATTCTTTTCTTCTTCATAATAAAAAGTTTGTTAGAGAATTACATTTTATAAATGGATATAAACGAGTATATGAAACGAATTAATACGTCGAATTTATTATATCTAAATCTAAATTGGAAGAAATAGAAAACCAAATCAGCGTTGGATTAAACTCTGAAAATGATTGAAAAACAGTGATATGCAAATATAAAAGTACATAAAAAATTAGATACTCAAATTGTGTTTATCGTTATCTTGTTTTCGACTCTTGCGAATCATTGTTAATGTTTTCAATATTGAAGCTTAAGCTGATTTGTAAAAATGTAAAAATGCTGCGTAGCGAGCTTGCTCTGGCGGATACTTTGGCCGCGCGACGCTAGGTGGCGACCGACTCGCCTCTCCCGCAATCAAAGAGTTTCGCGGAGGGCTTATAGGTCCGAGCGTCAAATGCGCCATCGAAGTGTAGTGCGCGTGCCAGTATTCTGATGATGAGTGTATTGGTTTTTATCAATCATTTTGTTCTGCTATAAGGCGAGAAGTTGAAGAATTGTGTTTTCAACCCTGGAACATTTTACCAAAGGTCGTCGTCCGCAACCGTCGTGGCATATCAACAAATTAGGTATTTTGAAAACATTTTTGTTATGAATTTTTTATATACTGGTTATGTAAGGACCAGAAAAATAAAAAATTAAGTCAGTGTTTTATTTAACGATGAAAACACATTTGAAGGACATATTTGAAAAATATATAAACATCAAAATACAACCGAAATAAGAATTGTTTATGTTTATCTTATTTTCGATAGTTGTAACTCATTATTCTTGAAATATTTTTAGTATTAGATTCAAAGACAGCATTATTCGAATAAAAGAATCTAATTATAAATTTCCTGTTTCATTATTATCAACGTTCAGATATAAAGGTTATTGAAATTATTTATACTGAATGTTTTTTTAATATTTCTAAGTATTCAAACATTTTCATGCGAAAAGTTTTACATTTTATATTGTACTAATAGATTCTATTTATCAGAATCAATTTCTTTATATCATCTTTCATTATATCATCAAATTTTTTGTTATTTTATTATTTTTTTTTATCAATTAATCTATTCAAATTAGATAACAAATTGACCTTGATGTATAAGTTTAAAACATAATGACTATTGAATTTGTTTCTATTTTTAACAAAATATTACATAAGTGTCGAAGCCCCGTATATTTTTAATCATTTAAAATTCAAAATATCCGTAAGACGTACATGCAAACGTAAACTTGATTCGCCGAGCTCGAATAAAATTTAAACCAGATCGTCCACGGTGCTCGTGCGATCAAGGTTCTCTTTTCGCGTCTTTGTCGATCCACGAGAACATTTCACATTTATGCCCTTGATTTATTGTACGCCGCACGCGCATTTTTCAATACATGCTTTACGACCGTATCGTTTGAGTGCAGTGAACAAAATCGCAAGATTGCAAAAGTTCTATTTTAATTAAAAGTCTGTCATAATCGACATTCGTTAATTAACGCGCAAACAATAATTTTACGGTGCGCGTGATTAACTCATTAAATTATATAGTGGTATTCCATGAAATATTGGCGAGCCTCCACATTTAAGGTAAAAAGAATGTGAATAATCCTTTAATAGCAAGTCCGCGTCTTTTTTATTAAATAAATTAATTCAAAGTTTCATTTGTGTTATAAATTATTGAAACATCGATTGTGAGGATGGTGGTAATAATTCTTAGCGTCGCATAAACTTTCTCTTAAAATTCAATTTCAATGTTTATTCTGTTATGATGGTAGTAAATTAAATTTATGATTAATAATTAAAGAAAAGGTAGTATTTCTTTCGATTTTTTCGTTGCTTTTATGTCAATATTTTTATGACATTTTAATTAAATGAACAATGGTAGGAGCAAGAATATGGTAAACAACTTTTGTTGATATAATGAAAAGATAATGTAAATATTTTTACAGTTAAATTATCATAATAAAAGTTATATTGTTGCCAATATACAAGTTATATTCTAAATTTATATTATATATTATGAAATATATATCATGCTTGAGTTCACAAAAAAAATGTTACAGTAAACAGTAGGATTATATTAAAATAATTATAGACTCATTTTGGATTATGATTATCAATTGTCGATTATCAACTGTCGTAATTTATATTAAAAATAAGTTAAATCATATATGATAATAATATATTTTAAAAAAATGATGTTATCTTGAAACAATTTTGTCGTCTAAAATAGACGAGCTAATTTGATTATTTGTCAAAAATCTGTAACATTGAGATATAGAAGTAACGTTTGATGATGGAAAAGAAATTATTCATAACTAATGCTTAACCGTGCATACACTCATGCAAATGAAATAGATGTGTAAGATTTCAGTGTGAATGATCGTAATTTTAGTTTGATTTTAACTTTTGTCAAGTGGATATATTTGTTTTTTTTTTTTTTTTTTCCTTTATTTGTTTTCTTTTTTTTTCCAAGTTTATAATCAATAATATTTGTGACGAGGTAAAGTTTACTCACATACAGCAAAATCTGTATTATTTAAAATGGGACTAGCGCACAGGATCGTAAAATTAGAGTATTAACAAAAAATTTTAAAATAAATTGTTTATTTTTAATATATTATGTTAAAAATAGTATCATAGTTATTTTTATTAAATGAATTTGCTCATCATAAAAATAGAAAAATATCGACGTTAAATTTAATCATCTCGCTTATTGAAATCAAATTAATAAAAATTAATTATCAAGTACTTTAATTCTTAATTAACATATTTGTAAGTGTATAGTTAATCATTGAGAAAATGACCTTTGTGACAATCCCATCTTCAACAG
>JABFOV010000792.1:0-28972 GCA_022817685.1 Aradophagus sp. ZL-2020
CAATATTTCCATTGGAGATTTTGTGAAAGGAAATATTGTGTCTCTACCAGGAAATTTCGGCGACAATTTTCCAGGCAATTCCAGTATAGCAGTTTTCTTCAATGGAAATGCCTGGAACGTTGAACGCGGAAAAGTATTTATTTCGATTTTTCTTCAAGTTTTTATGCAAAACAATTAATAATTTAAAAGTGAGCGTTTACATTTTTAATATATAAAGAAAAAAATTGACTAATTTTTAGTAAAAGAAAAGAAAAAAACTGCTATTATGGATAAATTGTGCTATTATGGATTTTTTTTTATATATACAAATGATAATTTAAATTACAGAAATGGGGAAAAGTATTGTTGAAATCGATGAATTAGAGTTAAACAATTTGCAAAATGCACCTGTTCATGTCAGAATTCAGGTACTGCAATATACAACAATGATGACAATGTACACGAATATTATGATGGATTATAATGATTCTTTAGTCAAGTATCATAACAAATGTTCATCCCTTCTTCACCAACAAAAAGCTTTAAGTGAGTAAGAATTTTAATAATTAAAAAATGTTAACAAAATGTTGTCACGCATCCAATAATTTCACTTAAAATACAAATTGAAAGTAACTATAAATATTCTGTTAAAATGAATATTTATTACATTGTATTTTTTAGTAAGAAAAAATGACGCAAGTGAAGAGTTGACTGAATCATTAGATGACAATGAAACTAGTCTTTTTATTGATAATGTAAGTACTCAATGAATACTTGTACTAGGCTTGTTAAAACTTTAAATAGTTTCAAAAATTTAAATTGTTAAATATTTCTTCTTTAAATTTATTTATGATTTATGAATTTTATGGATTTATGAATTTTATATCTTAATTTAAAAACATGTTAATCTTTTTTTTAGATTTTACATAATACAAAAGTTGCAAAGCAACAATTATTAGAGATTCAAGACAGACATGAAGAAATACAAAAACTTGAAAAATCCATTGTTGAAGTTCGCGATATGTTTTCGGAATTGGCATTTTTAGTTGAAAAGCAGGTAAATTAAGAAAGTATTTATATCAAATAGTAGTTAAAAAATCTGTAATACAGTATGTTTTATTACCAGTTTTTTTATTTATTAAAAAAAATCATCTACAAATTTTAGGGTGAACAGATAGATTCAGTAGAATATTTCGCTGGAAAAGCAATAGACAACATCGATTCAGGACGTTCAGAGTTGGTAGAAGCACGAGCAAAAAAACGAAAATTTAGAAAGGTAAGATTTTTAAAGAAATAAATAAAAACTCCCCCATAAAAAGTAAAAAAATTAATGAACATAATTATCTTTTTCAGAGAAAAATTAAGATAATTTTAATACTTAGTTTAATAGTGAGTATATTTATTACTTTTGCAGTTGTATCCGAAATTGCCTTTTAATTAATTTTTATACAAATATAAACTATTCAACCAATTAAATCCTTAATTTGAATTGTCCATTTTTATTATTGTAATAATTTCAATCAAATAAATTTACATAAACATGTCCTACATACAAATTTATGGGACACAACTTATATTGACTAATTAACAGAGCTGCCATTTAAAAATCGTCGTTCTTTTTCTGCTTCGCAGTTATGAAATTAACTACGTCTATTTTAGTTCCTAAAAAGGGAACAGAGTGGCAGCTCTACTAATAATGTGTATAAATGATCTTATAATCCATTACTATCAGTACGTGCAAATAAAATGTATATAAATAAATATTACTACCGTCCCTTCTTATTACTGTTTTACATATTTGTTGAAAAACATAACAAGTCCTTTTGCACTTGGCCTACTCTTGTAATCTTCGTCAGTGCATACATAAAATAATTCCAATACATGGTTATAACTTTCTGACAATTCAATAGCTGGTAGTGCTGGACGAGTTCCTAAATGAAAATAATGTTTATGATATCAGTTATTTAAATATATTATTAATTCTAATTAAGAAAAGTTTCCGAATCTACTATGCACTGACCTATTTTTTTATTAGTGGCTCTTAAGTGGGAATTTATCATTTCATCAGTATTTGTATTGGGATCTTTATTTTCGTATGCGTTCATAAACGTTGTAAAAGAATCATCACAGGACATTTCACCTCTAGATTCGTCCATGTCTTCAACATGAGGAGTCGTCAAAGCTATTGTTTCCCAAATTGTGATTCCAAATGCCCAAATATCGGCTTTGTTAGAAGTAGGTCCAGTTCCTGCACCAATTAGTTAATGATTTTAAATTCATAACATCGTGTAAGTTAAAAAAATAATTTGACATACTGTAATAAAAAAAGTAGAAAAAAAATGGCAGCGGTGGGATTCGAACCCACGCCTCCGAAGAGACTGGTGCCTTAAACCAGCGCCTTAGACCGCTCGGCCACGCTACCTTATTGAAATGATGCTACTTAATCATAGCCCGAAGTCGGTTATGTCAAAAGATCCATGACTTTCACCGATTAGTCTAATAACGTCATAGTAGCAATGCACAAAAACAAATAAAATGTTTATATTAAAAATTAATCATACAAGAATTTACTTCATAAAAATATAATAAGTAAAATAATAAATAACTGTTACTATTTATTGTTTGATTGAAAGGAAATATGTGTTAGTTAAAGTTGCAATTACTATGAAGTAATCTTGCTTATTTTTTATTATTTTGCTTTTTTATATTTGTTAAAAAATGTCGTCAAGTGTTAATAAATATATACATTTAAAATTTAAGTATTTTGATACACAATTTATCTAAAAGAAACCATATTACTTTACAACTTACCAAATATGATTTCTGGAGCTGTCCATACTTCTGTACCTACGTATACTAAATCGTCACTCGTTTCATTCACACACAAATCTTTATTGAGTGGTAATGAAACGCCAAAATCACAAATTTTAACAGTTTTCAAATCTTTTGAAACAAGAATATTGAAACTTTTCATATCGCCATGCAAAATATGAGCTTCATGATGTAAATATTCCAATCCTTTTGCGATTTCATAGCTTATGTGTAAGATATCCTTTGCAGGAAAAGGACTGTCATCTCCTGATTCCACTCTTTCTTCTATCAAATCACCTACATTGAATAATATTCTAACATTATATACTTTTTATCTAATTTTGTGTTACTTTAAAGTTGATAATTTAAATAAATATCTTATTGAGTTTTTATCTTAAACTAATTTACTAAAAAAATAAAATAAAATTGAGAGAACACGTAAATTTTTGATTTGATGTTTTAAAAAAGTAAAAGTGTTCTTGACTTTTAATACTGAAACTAGCTTGAAAATTAACAGATCTCATAACATAACAATTGCATTTTGAAATTTTTGAAATTTTCTTGTGTTATTTTGACATTCTTACCTAACGAAATATCCAATTTTTCCATCGCAAGGCATGGATCACCAACAGTTGAACGAGTCAACGCTCTAAAACCAATAATGTTAGGATGCTTCAAATTACGTAAAATATTAGCTTCAAACTTAATACGTCTATCCAGTTCTTTGTCTTTCAAAGATTTTTTATTTCGTTGTTTTATAGCCCATGGAGACTGAGCGATTCCAATTTTCGGCGATCGTTCTAAAGTAAAAACTCTGACACCTGTAAAAATATATTCAATAATTAGTAAAATCCAATTAAAGGAATAAATCATCTATACATTATTTTTATTCATTCATAAATATGATTCAGACACACTGTTACTAAACAGTAAGTATTCATACATTTGATTAATTTTATTAAAATAATTTTAGAATTAATTTATGAATAATCAAGAAATAAAAAATTTAGTAATTTCGGCAGACAATGAAAAAACATTTTAAGAAAAGAGAAGCACTATTACCATAGTTATCAAATCTTTTATATCGTTAATTTAAAGTTCCCGCTGAACTTTAAAAAAATACTTCTGGTCAATAGGTATTGGGGCCGCTAGCAGCGCATAGTATGGCCCCTTTGATTGTTTTCTTTATTAATTCTTTTCGTTATTTTCTATTATGTCAAAAAATTGTAAGAAAATGTACATTGAGAGATGTTTAATTATATGTAATTATGTATTATGTACATATAAATTGATTCAATAGATCGCTGTATACAAAACTTCTCAAAATTTATAATAGGTATGTAAAATTAGCTAAAATTGTTTGCTCAAATAATTTCTTAATCTTAAAAAATGTTATGTTATCAGATAAATTAACAATATTTAAATAAATTATTCATGTAAAACAGATATGAAAGGTATATTAATGTAAAACCTGAAGTTTTAGGTTATAATGGACAACAATAAAATGTGTAGAAAGAAAAAAGTATTCTTGACAATAAGACAGAAGACAAAAATTTTACAAGAATTTGAGTCAGGATGTGCTATAACAGATCTCTGTAAGAAATATAACATCGATCAAAGTGTCATTTACAAATGGAAAAGAAAACAGGGAATTTTACAAATGAATGTTAAACAACATGCAGATTCCAGAATCCTTCGAAAAAATCCTAACAGACCAGTAAATGATGCAGTATTTACATGGTTCAGAGAAATCAAAAAGACAGATATACTACCGTCAGGACCAGCTATAAAAAGTATGTTTAAACTATGTCAGTTCAACATATTTTTCTTCTTTTTTATACATACACTATTTTGTGTAATAAAATTATAGCAGAAATGCAACAGAAAAATTATACTTTATTCATAAAATTATCATATATTTTTATGTTTAATCTACATTAATCCGAATAAAATTATATACAATTTTATATTTATAATATAATATTTCTATTACGTTTCCATTATAATACTATTATACAAATTTGTATATTCGTTTAATTAAGATTTCAGTTCTTTTAAAAAAGTTTTGTTTCATTAATTCTTTCTTTATCAGTAACTTTTGTCAAATATTTTATTAAATTTATAACATTTATAACAATCTTTCTTGCTTTTTTTACATGTTCATAAAATATATCAATTATTTTAAGATAAGGCTCTCATTTACAATGAACAAATTGGTGGTAACTCCGAGTTTGTGGCCAGCACGGGATGGCTTGATTGGTGGAAGAAGTCATACAACATAAATCAACTTAGATCAGATTTGGACATTGCTACAAAACGTACCTCAGAAATAATTGAAACGATAAAGAATAAAGGTCTGTGTTCAAAGCAAATCTTCAGTGCAGATGATGTTGCTCTTTATTATAAATTACTACCACATAAAGTCCAGCAGCATGGAAAAAACAAGGAAGATCGCATTATGGTCATGCCATGTTGTAACGCAGATGGTTCTCTCAAAATACCTGTATTAGTATTAGGTAAACCAGTAAATGCCAAAGGAACAGACAGTCATCCGATGGCTATTTATGTCAATGAGAGAAATGCCTCGTTGAAACAGTACATTTTCCAGGAATGGTTTGAGTTTGAGTTTGTCCCTCGCGTAACCAAGTTTTTGGCTCAACAAGGTTTACCATTACAAGCAGTATTAATTGTCGATCAAGCCCATCCATACGTGATAGACCAAAGTTTCATTTTAGAGGATGTAAAAGTCATTCAGCTGCCTCCTGTTATGCCACGAACACACCCGTTGCAACAAGGATTGATTGAGAATTTGAAAAGGTTGTATAGGATACATTTTTTGGAAGCATTTATAAATGCAGTTCAAGATGGTCATGATGATAATCAATTCCTAGATTCAATGACAATAGAAAAAGTAATATCTTGGTTGAGTGAAGCGTGGATTAACGTAAGTTCTGAAAGTATTGCAAATAGTTGGTTGCCATTCTTGTCATCCACTTTTACAATAGAGAAAATAGAAACTGAAGATAAAGACAATGAGTTGATTGAAAAATTGATTCAAATTAACAGTGGCATGAAAGTGAATGCTGCGGCTTTAAAACAGTGGGTTGATGGAGATCAATTGATTTTTTCAAATACAGAATTAGATGATATTATAGTAAAGACTGCCAAGGATAATAATAATGAACGAATTATAAAAACTGGTAAGTATTTTTTATCATTCTACTTGCATATTATTCTTTATATATAATGTTTTATATATTATAATTGAATCTGGTTTCTGTTGCAGAGCCTATCGAAAATGAAATATTTGTCAAAAGAGAAGAAATCGACGATGGATCCAATTTGGATATTTATGATATTGATCCACTAGGAATAGAAGAAGAAACTAGTACAGAAGAAATACTTAATGCATTTGATAAAGTTATACAGTATTGTCAGAAAAAGCAAATAGCCGATGTTAATGAAATGAATACATTACTTTATTTAAGACAAAAAATATAGTTCAATCATATGTCATTTTTTAAAATGCTATTTTTCTGATAACATTTAATACATGAAACAATTAAAATTTATGATGAGTCAAAAAGTATTTTTCAAAAATCACCAGGACAATGCGGTGATTTTCAAATGTTATTAACTTTTGTATATATTACGCATTTAGGGGTAAGTCAAAAACGAAAGGTGATTCGTATTGATTAAATATTAAGGAAAACACTGCTCGGCCAGAAAACGGTTACAGTGTATAAACAAAATATTGTACACAGTAAAAATAGTATCAATATTATGTGAAATTCTAAAGATAGGAATAACTTTCGTTTCTTTATATAATGTTTACCTTTTATTCATGAAATTATTTATATTATCTTTGTTTCTGTCTGAAAGGTTCGTCTTGTATTTATGGATAGAGATATGTCATTGATTTAAATGAAAAAAACTTTTGTTTATAATACTGTTGTGATTATTCCATAAAATTATACTTTCAATCGATTTCTTTATAATTACATGTTTTCATAGTATTAATTTATAATATTTCTCTCCATGCTCTGACAAAGGAATTATTTTACAAAAAACAATTGTACACAAAAAGTTGAAACTATGAAAACTCGTTAAGTTTTGAATTAGAGCAAAAGTCATAACATTGATGTAATAATTGTATAAATAATTTGTATTCAAATTAAAAATGTATTATTTATTGTATACATTTTTATAATGGAAACAATTATATTTATTATAGAAAAAATAAAGACTATTTTACAAAGACTATAATTTTTCAAAATATCGGTTTTTTTCTTAAACTGAATAAATACATTTTTTTATTTTGATTTTTCATTTTTAACGTAGCAATTATTAATATATTATTATCATTTTTATAATACACAATTGGTTAACTGAATGTTAAAATGAAAACAAATTACTTTTGTTTTGTTAAATTAAAGATTTCATCCTCCAGACCCGTAAATAGTATATTTTTCATTACATTCATTTTTAGGTTTTCGCGATTCACAACAAAGAGTGTAATAAAAATTTTCTATTTTGCAGCCATACATAGGTAAACATGTATTTCTGTATACACAAAAAATCTTAATTTTTACTGAGCAAGAAAACATGTGCATACTAAAAGCAGATTGATCTACGATGTATGGTTCACAAGTATAGAGTATATAATTATATATAATTTTTCGAAAATATATAATTGAAATCAACATAATAATTAGTTCTTTGAAAATTTATCTTACCTGTTCCATAACCTATTTCCTGTAAAAAGGGTGAAGAAGGAATTTTGATAGGTGTTTGATACTCAGCATTCTCTTCCAGTCTAGATCGAAATCTTGTCGTTGTTGGCGTTTTGAATTCCGACATTTTTTCAAAATAATTTTTGAACGTCTCACTCTTTAACGAATAAAACTTTGTGTTGATTTGAAAACTCGGGAACCGCGCTTCGTTTAACTGAAAATTTGAATCTTAGAACAGAGGGCAGCAGTAGGTGTGTTTATTATCGGTTTCAACAAAGACAAATTAAAAATCCTTGTCATTCAGTTCTTGATATCATTTTATCGGCAGAGCGAACACACTTTTCTAATGCTTGTTGCACCAGACAATAAGTAAATATTAATAATAAAAATATATCCTTTTGTACCGACAAAATAATTTAGATTATTCAGGTATCTTGAACTTGATTTTTCTTATTTTTATTTTTTTTGTTGTTTTTAAATAATTGTAAACAGATGTTAAACTATTAATGTTAATGTTAAACTAATAAAGTATACATAATGAAACATAATTAACTTATTTCAGTTAAAAATGGCATTTTCCGGTAAAGTTGTTTTAATAACAGGAGCAAGTTCTGGAATCGGAGCAGCAACTGCAATTCACTTGTCCCATTTAGGAGCATCTTTATCTCTTACCGGTCGTAATATTGAAAATTTGCAAAAGGTTGCCGATCAGTGCAAAGATCCTAAGCCCCATATTGTGACCGGTGAAATGACCAATGAAAAAGATGTTGAAAACATCATGAATTCAACTATTAAAAAGTATGGAAAATTAGATGTTTTAATAAATAATGCTGGCATATTAGAAAATGGAAGTATTGAAAGTACCACTTTAGAACAATATGACAGGTATTGGTACATGTTACTTAATCTAATCTCAAATCTTTTATATAACGTTAAAATTTGTTTTGAAGTATAATTTATTTATTCAATAATAAAAATTTACAAAAATGACACTAATAAACAGTTCTATTTCCAATGTTGTCTTCGTTTGTATTTATTTTATATTAAAATGTTCAATTATAGTTAGTTGAAATTTTTATTTCATAATTATATAGATAATCTAATTCAGAAGTTAATAAAACGTTTTTGTTGTAGTAAAAATTCTCATCTAAAATTTATTTTTGATAGATAAATTAATACAAAAAACAATTCTTCCTTTTTTCAGACTTTTCAATACAAATGTTCGTTCTGTTTATCACTTAACTATGCTGGCTGTGCCACATCTTGTTAAGACAAAAGGCAACATAGTAAATGTATCCAGCGTTTGTGGTCTACGAGCTTTTCCTGGAGTTCTGTCGTACTGCATGAGTAAAGCTGCACTTGACCAATTTACTCGTTGTACTGCTCTTGAATTGGCCAACAAACAGGTAACAGTAATAAAAATATCATAATTCATATCATGAAAATAGCGTTATTTTTATACTTTAAAATCGAAATAAAAATTTGTTCAAAAATTTTAAAATAAATATTTTGTTATAGATACGTGTAAATGCCGTAAATCCTGGAGTAATTGTAACTAACTGTCATACGAGAAGTGGAATGGATGAAGAATCTTTAAAGAAATTTTATGAACAGTCTAAAAAAAGTCATGCTCTAGGACGTACAGGCACTGCAAAAGAAGTTGCTGAAGCTATAGCCTTCTTAGCAAATGACAGTAACTCCAGTTTTGTCACTGGTGTAACTCTATCAGTTGATGGAGGTCGAGCAGTTATGTGTCCACGGGCTGATTAATTTGACGAAGAATTCGCTACAATACACACACGGTAATAAACAATTTACTTGATTTAATCGTTCCTTACATAATGTATAATTATAAGTTTTTTGAATAATATAAAATTTGGTTTTACCAAGTAAATCATTATATTTGTATTAACAGACAATTTTTGTAACTAATTAGTTGTAACACATATTTGATTGTAATAATTTTATTTTAAACCAACAGATACATTTAAATTGTTCAATCATTTGTTATATAATATATGATTCCAAATTTTCAAAACAATCTAGAATTTGGTTTTACCAAATAAAATTAATCCAGTTTAATTGTTTCCCAGTAAAAATAACAAAAGTTGTTTAATTTAAAAAGTACCATTAAAATATAATTCACTTATTACCCCAACCCCAAAGTCCTTTGACCAATCCTGACAAGCCCTCCGTTTTCTTTTTTGCTGGATCCTGCATCTTCTCCGTAAGATCTGGAAATTCAACCTTATTAAATGCCAAATCAAAGAACAGAGGCTTGCAGGGAATGCTTTCCATAGCTGGCGGCAGCTTGTAGACATTTGGATTTTTCGTCAGCAACAGGGGGTCTTCCATGTAATCTTGCAATCTTTCATTCAACTTCTTTTGACTTGCATTCAGTTTGCCAACTTGCGTTTCCATCTCCTGACCTTCTTCTAATACACTGTGCGCTCGCACTGCGTATTGCGCACCCTCAATGGAAACTTTTAATTTGTGCAAATTCTCTCGCAAGTTCTCAGACAAAACCGATTCCTGTGCGATAGCTTCGTTGACATGTTGCTGAGAACGCTCATATAATGCTACTGCTTCGCGCCATCGACGCAAGTTTGAAAAAGACTGCGCCATGAAGAAGCAACGGAATGCGCGGTAAACTGTTGTTATAGTTTTGTGTTCTTCTATAAAATCATCATCCACTGATAACTGCGATATTTCCAAGACATTATGCAAAACAGCCTCATATAAGCGCACAAGGTCTTGAGGCTTGGTCTTGTCTGACTGCTTAGCTGCTTCAATTAAAAGCAAGTTCCGTTCCACCGTGCGCGATAGACGTATATATTGCACGTAGGACAGCAAATGCTGAACTGGCGCAGATTTGTCGTCGTCTTTTTGACGAAGTTCATTTTTGAAAGTTTCTCGAACTGTAGATATTGCGTCTTTGCAAACGATCAAGTGAGCCTCAAGTAGATCAATCTTTGCTTGAATAGTGGCGGCCTTTTTTAGAGCTTGATCAAGTTGTGAGTTAGACATCAAAAGACCAGCTACCGCAGGAGGCGCAACGCCACAAGACTTACCACGCCATGTCACCTCTTCGACTTTCACTTGTTTTTCACGAGTTTGAGCAATGAGTGAATCCAAATTGGCGAGCATCTCGCCGCTTAACTGACCACGCATTTGTACGAGGTCATCAATGGCGGATGTATCACCAATGTTGTAGGAGCAATATCTAAGACTTGGCCACAGTTCTTCCACTCGGGATTTGTATACCGCCTGTTCAGCCTCTGGTAATGCAGAGGCAAGATTTTCATAAACTACTTGAGCTTTTTTAAAATTTTCCATGGCAGACTGCCAAAGTTCTAATTCAAAATGAAGCGAACCATGCATCCAGGCAACGTAAGCTTGAGCTTCCAATTTGGTGCGAGGGTCACAATTCAATTTCTGAAATTGGTGATTTCAATTTAATTATCTTTTATATTATGTTAAGTTACAATGTTGGGTCATAAACAAATTTAGCAAAAACTGTTTATTTATGGCAATGAATAAACAAACGTTTATTGTAATATAAATTTTGGACATTTTTAAGTTGTTTAGTTTGCTTTTTCAATACAAAATAAGTCAAAACTAAATGAAAAAGAAATGCCATAGAAATACAAGTAATTAAATTACTCACATCAATAAGTTCTTGTAATTGTAAGGCATAACTCGTTGCTTTTCTTAATCTTGATACCAAATGAAATTTTTTTCTGGGTTCAGTATTAGATTCTTGCCGAAGTTGCATGGCATAACTCCAAGCTCTTTCAGCCATCATCAAAGGAACTTGTAAGAACTTATCATCGCTGACCATTGCAGGAGCAACATCCCGTCGTTTGAAATGACGCTTGTCACCTTGCGGTATTTTCAGTACTCTTCGAAGACGTCGTAAACGTCTTGAACAATATCCTCTATATCGTTGATAGTCTGCATGTCGAAGACCATGTTCTTGTTGAGCATCTCTAATTATTTTATATACTATTAATTTTATAAGGATTAATAATAATTAACATGTATACAGCCTAAATTTTTAAATAACATTAATACATGACAATTCATTTTTAACGCATTTAACTTAATGGGCATTTATGCTATAATTGTAATTCATATAAAAATAAAATTATGTGTTGATTAAAACATTTTAAATTAAAAAAACGTTCCATTAAATTTGAGTTAAGTTTGAAAAATTTAAATTCAGTTTATTATTATTATTAAACTATTCATTATAACGAAATCATATAAATAATGAAAGCTACATTATTCGTATGATTTATGAGCTTTACATGAACTTAACATTTCATGTTAAGTTCATGTAAAAGTTTTGACAGATGTTTCTTGATATCGGTCAAATGTAAAATTAAGTAGAAACTTTAAATTATTCTTAACAATTTTAATAGTTAATAAGAAAACCAAATATTGCTCATTATCAGTGAAAATATGAGGATGAAGTTTAAAGGGATATCATTAACTTATATAATAATAACTTATATATCATGAATTTTAATTGAAGATTATGTATTTGTGGGAGGTTATGAATGAACATATGGGAAACTAATAAAAATACCAGGTGAGATTGACGTTGAAAGACAAAATTTAAATGAAAAGGATACTCTCAAGATGATAAACTTTCGAATCGGATGCTTCTTCATCTTCCTCTTGATTTTCTTCTACTATCTCTGTTTCTTTTTCCTGCACCACCATCCTAAAATGTTGACCAGTTAATTGTTGCCGCTTGCCAACAATACACTGAAGGCTGCACTGGGCTTACACGTTTGCAATAAGTTTAGTTAGATCTCATTTCTTGCATACTATGAACGCCATCTCTGAAGAATGACAAGAAAAATGAGCATACATTGATGTTACTTCAAATTCTCTAATAATACAAAGATATTTTGGATTAACGTTTGTTTATTTTCTTAAAATAATTTATCAGGAAAAACAAAGGGAGAGTAAATATGTATTAATGTAATGCATAATATAGCTTCAGTAATTAAAATTGTTGTCCTTTGTCCATGATTTCAATAAACAAATAAAAACTTTTGTAGTTACTCCATTACAGAGAAAAATTATCTTGCTTTGTTTGAAACCTTTTTGTAGAAAAATAAACTGAAAAATTGCCATATAAATTTTGTGCTTGAACATAATATTTTTGTCAATATATTGAATATATATTGATATAAAGGCGTATTTACATCAGTAGCAGGTCTCTACTCGGCTTTGGTACATTTAAACGATATTTCAACGCCATCTATAGAAAGATTATCTTGCTTCAAGAAACCTATTAAATTTTAATTTTGCAAATAATCAAAGTAACATATAATTACAATCCTCGCGATATTTAAAAACAATATTTTTAAGTTAATAAGTTTTACCATTTCCGAATTCCATCTACTGTGAAAAAAAATTGCAGTTCCCAAGATTTTCGTACTCATTGTTACTCTCTTTTGTCTATTGTTATGAAGCTTCCCTTAATCAAACGGCTAATATCTCGGTAATCCTTATTAAAAGGACACGTGAGAGCAGCAACGTCGATCGATCGACTCGAGAAATCGTGCTGATTCGATGGTTCGAGCGTAAAGCGCGCGGCCCCGCTCGGGATCCCATTGGCTGGCCGCTCGCGACGCTTTGTAACTGCCGTCCGAGCATCGAGCAGGTGCAACGTAGATGGGGGACACGTAGCTCGCGCTGCGGCGATCGAGAATACGCGACCGCAAAAGATATCTATCGCTGGTTACTCGGTGTTTCTTATGTCATTTGTTGACGCTGTCAGAGAGCGTGTCGCGAGGATTGTCAATTGGCGTTAGCGGCGATTTTTGGCGGCGTTGCTAGGATCAGTCGCATTCACCCGAGACGGGAGTTTTAGGAAAGCATCCCTCGGTAGAAGCAGTGCGTCTCGTCGAGCTGTTCCTCGCGCGGACCGTGCCAGTCGATCGTCGGTCGTTGTCATTTGAAAACGGAAGCCATCTTGTGGCCGAGCCTTCCATATTACCCAGGGAATCACGCAGTCGGCCGATTATTATTTCCCCGGCAAAAATTCTCACGCAACATTTTCAGCATTTTCGGACTATGCATGAGTCATTGTACCATACGTTTACATAGCTATGGCTGCGACGAGAAAGTTGCAAGGTAATAGTGAGCCGCCAGGCCGCCGAGTGTTTACAATGCTGGGCCAATTCACTCGCGTCCGAGGCACCGCTTTGCGAAGCGACAAAGCGCCTGTTCCGCCCGCCCGACCCCTTCCCCAGAGTCCTCTCGCCGTCCTTTCCCGCGTCCTTCCTTTCCCACATCCCGTTGCTCCGTCTACCTCGATGCTCCCGTGCCTTTCTCGCGGGATAAATGCCTTCTTACACGCCAATCTTATGTGTTGTTAATTGTTGATTCGGATTTGTTAAGGCCAGTTTTCAGTCTTTTGGGTTTTCTAACAATTTTTTGTCGTTTTTCATCTTCTTTGTCATGCTTTGAGGCAAATAAAATCATGTTGCTGTGTCTTTGTTTCAGGCTCAATGATTCTGATTGATGGGTCAATTGTTAATTATTTATTGAACGGGTGGGATGGGTTTTTATGTTAAATTGATTGTAACTATTGTTTGTTTATGGCCCTTTTATTGTTTTGTTGTTTATAAAAATTTATGAATGTATTTAATTTAGTTATTCTTTAGTAATGAAATTATTAATTTGACGAATTAAGAATTTTATTTAAATAAGAATTGTTTCGCAGATATTTATATTTTAACAAATTTTGATCAGAATTGTATTGAATCGCATTATGTCTTTACCTTGTTTCACACACTTTCAACGTAGCTTCTTTCTGTAGAGTTTTATAAGGTTAATTTTATGACATAAAGAATGTGGATGTTTTATGTTGAGCATAAATATTCGTTTGGTATTCAAATTATATAAATTCGTTTTGTTGTTGGTTATACAAAAAATTAATTTTTCAACTTATAAGAAAAAATGTGTGAA
Organism: Aradophagus sp. ZL-2020; assembly: GCA_022817685.1. NCBI lineage: Eukaryota > Metazoa > Arthropoda > Insecta > Hymenoptera > Scelionidae > Aradophagus > Aradophagus sp. ZL-2020. The sequence goes on from JABFOV010000792.1 coordinate 14,514, forward strand.
ATTTTTAGAACATTTTTGTATCCCAAAAAAATTGATGACGCACTTTTTACAAGGATATTAAATGAAAAAATATCTAGTGGTACTTTTGCAAAGTGTTTTCTGTTTGTTTATTTGTTTGTTTGTTTGTTTGTTTGTTTGTTTGTTTTTTAATTATAATTTTAAGGTGAATTCAAAAGGCAAAATAAAAAATATTAATTTTATATTGTATTATAAATATTATTTTTAAATTAAAGTTTACATATCCATTTAAATATATATATTACTTATTAAAACATTACTTTTTGTTTTTGTTAATAGGTGAAATAGACAGGTGCCTTAAGAAAGTGACGGAAGGTGTAGAAACATTTGAGGATATTTGGCAGAAAGTTCACAATGCCACAAACAGTAATCAGAAAGAGAAGTATGAGGCTGATCTCAAAAAGGAAATCAAGAAGCTCCAGAGGCTTCGTGATCAAATTAAAAGCTGGATTGCATCTGGCGAAATTAAGGACAAGAGCACCCTCCTAGATTTCCGAAAATTAATTGAGACGGTAATTTTTTAAATATTTTTTAGATAAAGAATTTTTGTTAAATAAAGACAAAACATACATTGGCTAATGTAACTAAATAAAATAGATAAATAAATTAGATTATCATAAAGAATTTCATCTTTATTACTTGATCAAAGTTTTTGTATTAAAGATTTTATTAACGATTAATTTTGAAATTAAATTTTCTTTTAACTGTTACAATAAACTGTTGTAATTTTGTGGTAAAACGAAATTCTATTGCAAAGATTCAACAGTAATTTTAAATTAAAAATGTTTTCTGATATATTTTGAAAATATTCTATACAGTAAAATGTAATGTACACATAATTTTAATGTTTTTAATTACATGCAGAAAGAAATTACATAAAAAATTACTATAATTATTGGAGTTATTGGGTGTAGCCTATAATATATAAAATATAATGATCCTTCATGAATAAGAAAATCAATAATAGTTATACTTTCAATAGTAATTTTTTTTAATTAGCTAAAAAATACTTTGAATCAATATGAACATTGATTTGGACATTATTGAATTGCAGCAAATGGAAAGGTTTAAAGTTGTGGAACGAGAAACCAAAACTAAAGCTTACTCAAAAGAAGGTTTAGGAGCAGCTCAAAAATTGGATCCAGCGCAAAAAGAGAGAGAGGAAGTCAGCAATTGGCTAGCCAATTCCATTGACACTCTTAATTTGCAGGTAACAGTGATAAAACTTTTTGCACTAAAATAATAAGTGAAAAATATTTTTATTAAACAATTATCTTTCTCGAAGCTGGATACTTTTGAGTCTGAAATAGAATCATTACTTGCGGGGAAGAAAAAGAGATTAGATAAAGACAAGCAGGATAGAATGGACGAGTTGAAATCCAAACTCGATAAACACAGATACCATATTCGCAAATTAGAAACATTGTTGCGTATGTTAGACAACATGTCTGTTGAAGTGAATACGGTGAGTTACAAATAATAAATTATATACAGATTTTATATTGTTATATTATTATTATCTATTGAATTTTTATACCTTGAACTACATACCTTTTTTTTTTTAAATCATGTATTAATCATTATAAGCAACTATTATTTAAAAGATATGCTTTCTAAACATGTTAAACATGTCAACATGAAATAAAAAACAAACTTAAGTTTAAGATGTAATTTCAAATATAAAAAGTAAGATTTTTATAAGAGATGTGTATCTAAATATTCATTTTGATAATAAATTTGATTAAGATAATTAACAATTAAGATAATAAATTTGATTTTTAATCTTAATGAAAACAATGCGAAAATAAATTTAAATTATAAAAATTGTTATGTAATGATGGAATTTATTTAAGCTTATACAGTTAACAGCAACTATAAAGAAAAAAAATTTTTGCAAATAGATCAAAAGGATAAAAGACGACATTGAGTATTATATAGAGTCATCCCAGGAACCCGATTTTGAAGAGAACGAATATATATACGATGATATTATTGGACTGGACGAGGTGGAATTGTCTGGCGTTGGGATTCCGTCCTCCGCGACAACAGATAGTAATAACAGTAACGAGACTGGTGGTACGCCCACATCGACCAACTCGGGAACGTCACCCATTCCATCACCCTCGCTTAGTTCCACTATGCACAATCATTCAAGTGATAGTTCTACCGAAAATGACAAAAAACCGAAGGTAATTTGCTTTTCCTAGTATGGTAGAACCTATAGGGAGTCTCATATTTCTATCTTTTATCATCATGAAAAATATATGAATATAAAAAAATAGATGAGCTCCTCACAAGTCCTACTATTTTAATAAAAAGACTTGTATATTAGCACTTTTGGATAATTTGATTTAAAATGATTAGTTTTGAAACTTAAACTATTAGAATACTAAATATCAGTTAAGTCTTTCATTTTATATTTGATGTATGTGATATGAAAACAACAAAATAATTTTGTTTTCATCAAAACTGTAGTTAAAGTTAATGATATGTGTTACAATATTTTCATTTCTACTAAAATGAGTTTTGTTTTACTTTGTTCTACTACTTTAAAACCTATGAGAATTAATTAACCAAAAGTTATAAATAAATAAACATTTGTATGATACACAATGTCTTTCATGACAACATGTTCAAATTGACCTCTGATACTAATAAACTGCAATTAGTTGATTATTGAATCGCAGCCTGTGAAACCAACTGCTGTTAGGGCATTACCTAATTCTCAAGCGAGCATTCCAACAACGGGAAGCACTGCCAATATAAAAACGAACATGTTGTCGAGCAGCACTCCGAGCAAGACCATTCCCATGACACTTAGCCATAGCTCGCCTAGTTCAACAAGTAACCATGTTGTCACGACAAATGCTGGCAACTTTGCCACTGTGGCTGCTTCGCACAGTAACTCTCAAGCCATCCATTCTACATCTATTAAAACATCGTGTAAGTATTTATTATTTTTGTTATTATTGTTTGTCAGTAATATAACACTGCAAGTCAGAGATCAAGGAATTATATTAGTTAGAAAAAAGTTAGGCAAAATTAAAAAGGACAAGTTAATAAATGTAAAGTAGCATTCATTCATTTGTTCTATCTCATTTTACTGCATATACAAAAAAAAGTGCATGGTTAAAAAAATAACATAAATATATAAAAGAACGCAGGGTGGCGACAGACCTCGCAAACCGAGAAAATCGGGAAATGTTAGGGAATTTTTTTGACCGGGATAAATCAGGGAAATGTCAGGGAAGTTTTTGGTACGTCAGGGAAAATAAACAACATTTGTTCACATGTGATTTTAGTGGTAATGAAACGTTTGAAACATCCATGATGTTTGGGTTTACACCACAAAATGTTAGTGTAAATGGGGTGTAAGCCCGTTTGTCGTGTGAACGTTGAGTGAACATAGTTATTTTGTAGTGTAAATGTGGTATTTTGATTTACACCGCAAATCAGGCGATGTAAATGCGACAAATTTTATTAGGGGTCTTGCACCTTGATCTGTACACTGTATGCATACCTGTTTAACACCGCAAAAATACCAAAGAAGCACCAATATTATACGAATTGTTAATATAATTTTTCGGCAGTGCAAAATACGTATTGATTCCGTGTATTATAGATTGCTTTTAAATTTTGAATACACTGTGTTTACAACCATATAGCGTAATTCTGGTATTTTTTCAGAATTGTTTCAGTATTAGTCAAGGTTCTATAGAGTATAAAAAAAAGTGGGTGTAAAACCCTTGCAAAATTTGTTCCATTTACACCGGTGTATTTACGGTATAAATCAAAACATAAGGGATGTAACTGTAAAGATATATCTATGTTATGTTATACGTGAAAAATTATGAACAAAAATTGATATAAATACCTACACTTTGTTTAAATTGTATTGGTTCAATTAGTAATAGATTTATACACATAAAAATAGTAAAGCATGTTTATTATACATTAACAAGATTTTTGTACGCGAAAGTCCGATGTCAGGGAAAATTAACTAAAATTGTCTGAAAAACCAGGAAATTTCAGGAATTTCTTTTCTCAAAGTTTTGTCATCACCCTGGAATGATTAAAATTCTTCTATTGAAAAGTCAGGGAAAAATTGTTCAAAATCTCTTGAAAACATTAAAAAGTTAGGATTTATGCAATTTGGACAGTCAATTAAATAAGTGTATTATCGATGTGAATATTTTTTTTATTTTTTCTAAGACAAACTTTGGACCAAAATGTTTACACAAGAATTATAAATATTTGAATGATTGGATTTATATACAAATTTTCATTCTCACCACAGTCATCAAAAAGAAAATCCTTTTAACATGCAATTACAATCAAAACCGAAAGCTCAGGTTGAATATTTTTCATTTGATTGAAGATTTTATTAAATTTCTTTATAATACTATTTTAAAATTGACGCAAAATGAATTGAATAAATTTCTTTTGTAAATTACATACGTTTTCATTTTCATCTTTTTGTTATACTTATGTATTTATTTGGAACTGACTCAAAATTGTAAATTAAATTTATTTCTTAAAACTTATAGAATTTTTATTTATTTAATCTATGCAAGTAACTAAAAATATTACAGTTTTGCAACTTTAAATGTGGGTACATAGATTATTATCACATTATTAGAAGAGTAAATATTTACATATATTAAAGCAGTCCAAATTAATAAGGCAGGTCATTCAGTATTGTATGATGGAATATCAAAATCGGTTTTAATTTCGAATAACCTCAATCATTTTATATGTAAATTATTATAATTTATTGTATAATTCGTTGTGTATTCTAATAATTGACGAACCTATTCCGGGAATTGAAATTTCATATATAATATGTATATACATTTATAAAATAATTAAAGAAGACATATATTGATTTGATTTAATTTAATATCGATAAAATATAACAGTGAAATAATTAATACAACACTAAAATTAAGAAAGTAAAGGTTAGTTAAAAACTTTAATTTTATACTGTTTAGTTTAGTTCAGTTTACCATTTTAAAACGTTACTTAAATATTACTGACAAAAAATAGCCATTTTTACCAACACACTGCTAATTTTTTTATTGTTAAACAACAAACGATTCAAAGACACACGTAAACAGTTGACATGGTGTAAATCAGGTTGCACTATAATGCCGTATTTTTATAATTTGACTAGTTTTACAAATAAGTTATTAAAAGTATACAAACTATTGAAACTTGTATTTTAAATTAATGTTGAAAATACGTCATTGTAATTATAAACCTATACATATACATATTTTTAAATACAAGAACATAACAAAGAAAATTGAAATAACAAGTCGGTTGAACAAAATTTACAGCTCATGCCAGCGAAAATGGGTTGCTAACGTCATCATCGGCAACAAGCGTTGTAAGCAGTATGCAGCAGATCATCTCACAGCAACAGCAACAGCAGCAGCAACAGCAGCAGCAGCAACAACAACAGCAGCAACAACAGCAGCAGCACAATCCAGCGCCCACGCAAACCCAGCATATTATGCACAACCAGCAGAATCAGAATCACAATAGCAGCAGCGGCGAGGTGGAAATGACGACGCCAGTACCGCCGTCGTCGTCGCCTCAGTCCTCGGTTAGCAGCCGGTCGTCTCCGCTGCCCGCCAATTCATGCTCGCCAGCGCCATCCACTGCCAACGGGCTGATCTCAAAGCTACCCGATGGCATGTCTTCGTTGAAGTCGATAGCCCAGCAAGTGATTGTGCGAGCGGGCCTTGAAATGACACCCTCGGAGTCGAACCGCAGTATCTTTGACAACGCCAAGAGCAACAGCAACAGCACCGCCACATCCGAGGCACACATTCCGCCGTTGCTGGGCGTCGCGCCTCTTGGTCCGGTACCACTTCAAAAGGAACATCAGCTTCAGTTCCAAATGATGGAAGCTGCCTACTATCACATGCCCCATCCCTCTGACTCTGAACGTCTCAGAGCTTATTTGCCACGTAATTTGTGTCAAACGCCACCATATTACCAACAGGTTTGATACTGACTATTTTATTCCTTTGCTTGGAACCAGTGTTTCTTTTCTGATAGAATGGGCCATTATTTTATCATATATATATGTCATTTTTGTATCATTTATATGATAATTGGAAAACGACTTTTATGGTATTGATAAAATAATTGTTCCTTGTTTATAAGTACAAGTTTTTTGCGTTTATATGTTGTAGTCCAATTAAAAAATTATCAAAAGTTATTGCTTTGTTTAAAGTTGTACTGAAATTTTTTACTTTCACAATATTTTATTATAATTGACCACCTTTGAATTACACTATTTTCACGTTCTTAATGAAGACAAAACTGTTTTTTCTCTAGGTTCAACTTCCTCATTCAGACACTATAGAGTTCTTCCAGAGATTATCGACGGAAACGTTGTTCTTTATATTTTATTACATGGAGGGCTCTAAGGGTCAATATTTGGCAGCCAAGGCTTTGAAAAAGCAAAGTTGGAGGTTCCATACTAAATATATGATGTGGTTTCAAAGGCATGAAGAACCTAAGGTGATTAATGAGGAGTATGAACAGGTAAGCAAATAGAATGTATGTCTTTTTTAATGATCAATATAATTTTATTTCCTAGTCTTAACCAAAAACAATTGTTTAGGGGACATACATTTATTTCGACTACGAAAAGTGGGGACAGAGAAAAAAAGAAGGCTTTACTTTTGAGTATAAGTACTTAGAGGACAGGGATCTTAATTGAATGCATTGTATGAACTAACAACAAAAAGAATCAGAAGTTGAAGGAAGATAATGTCATCGAATCTGTCACTCGCGATACGTCTCTTGAATACATCATTTTTGTAATAATACTATTTAACATATACAAACTGGATATGTGAATTTCATTTCTCTCAATAATTGTAATTAAAGATTTTAATTTAATGCGTTCCTTTATAGGAGCAAGTATTTAAATACAGGTTTAAATGGGAAAAAAGAAAAATAAACAAAAAAATTTGAAGATAAAATTAATTAGTTTATGATTATACAAGATTTTACAAAAATAGTAGAAAATAAATCAAAAACCAATTGACATTTATTGAAAAAAAATTATGTATACATCAAGAAGAAAACGAACAAACAAAAAATAGAAGCAAAATGTAAGGAGAAAATAGTATATCAATCAGTCAGGATGAACAGGATCGAAAAATTTCTACGGGACAAGTATACGTTTGTTAAAGAAAAGCATAACTAAGTTATAATTAAATCGACGAATTGTGAGAGACGCCGGAGTCGCGCCGAGCATTCAGGTGCGAGGTGTGTGATAACAAAAGGAGGAAGTTATACTCGCTGGCGACTGACTCTGTAATACCAGTACAAACATGCGCGTAACCCATCCGCCACGTTGCAAGCGGTGCGATGGCGGGTGCTCATGCTATGGTATGTCTTAATGTTAGATTATAAGTAGCCTTTTTGTATAAAGTATATTGAGGTATAAAAACCTTAAATCGAGTTACTGTACAGAATGTGTAGAAATAGTGAATAATAATATTATGGAATATATTTTATTTCTCATTTAAATGAATATTTTTGTTGTTTCAATTTTTCACGTTAACAAATCGATGCAAAAATGTACATGGCACGCAAACGTACACATTCCATTTGAAGTTCTTTTTTTTTCTCTCGATCACTTTAAGAAATAATTTTAACTACTAAAATGCGTGATTTTATAAGTCCTTGTCTTTTTTCTCATTAAATCGTGTTTAGGTAAAGTTAAAAAATTATTTTTAAGTGACGTCTTTTCTAAATTTAATACATCATTTTGATTCTGGTTTTATTTAACAATTTATTTATTTAATGATCTCTGTTACAGTTTAAGTAAAAGCTTTTGTTTTAAAAATAAATTTGATTTTAAATCTGTTCATTATAATACAAATAATTTATTATTTATGCATGAAGAAATTGAAATAGTTGTAGTAACTTATTAAACTGTACATACGTAATATAAAAGTTTTATTTTAACTTTACCTCACGTTTAGCTTTCACCAAACATCAATTCAAAAGTATCGAGAATTACTATAACAAAATATAAAAAGTGTGACTCATACAAACTCCAATCTTTTATTCCTCATAAATATAAAATAAATTTGCTAAACTAGAAGTTTAATTATTAATATTTTTTTCTTCCTAGGCACATGAACCAAAATTAACATTTTTATCTATTTTCAATTCTATATAATTAACTTGTTATGTAATTTAAAATTTAGTAATTAACATTTTGTAGTTTTGTAATTCATTATATTGATTAAATTTTATTTATTTCCATTTAATATCTTATATGTCTCTTCATCAGGTTGTCAGTGGCGCCATCTGATCTGATAATCTCGGTGCATTAGAGAATCATTTAGGAACAAAATTTCTAATAAAAAAGGACAAAAGATCGCCATTTTCATTCGAAATGCATTGAAAAGGTGACCTTTTGCTGATAATCTTATTTGCAGAAATAATTATCTATGGATGTTGCAAAAAGCATATATTGACCCAACAATTTATTATAATTAAGTCTAAAGCGATAAACATAATTCATATAAGGCGATTTCACAATTTTGTTATACATGTGCCTTTGTATACATATAGTACCGAATTATTATTTTTTACATTAATTTATTTTAAACCAACAAGTAAATCAATTTTTATATTAAATAAATAATACATAATATAATCGCTTTATTATTATTGTAACTCTTTTATTCTTAGAAAAAAAGAAACAACATTCGGCTATGAAAATATTTGTTTATCTTTATCTGTATTGAATGTATACAAACATGTTTCACTTTGTTTATTTCATTAAATTTTCAGATATTTTCATTTTAATTTTATATAAAATGTTATATTTAATTTTATCATTTCTTATTCGTTATATTTACATTTCAAACATTAGTCACATTTATCGAAAAAATCAGAAGAGACAATAATAGATAATGTTATGAAATTCAATTAGGACATTTATTCTTAGAAATATTACTATGAAACATAAAGCATATAATATTTGAATTTATTTTCATTTTATAATTCATTATCGAAAACAATGATTTTAAAATAATTAGTACTGATTAATTGTTTAAAACAATATAAAAACGGCTGCGAATTCATTATTTAATTATAGCAGCGCCATTTGCAGGACGGTTAGCCTGCGCGCGCATCGCATATGCGGGCGTCAGTTGAGTGATAGCCGGCAGAGCGAGCGGTACTTCTTCCCTCCATTTAGTTTTGTCGTGAAAATGAATATGCAATTTACTTCGAGTAAATTGCTGCTTTATAATCAGCTAAATGTACCACCGTTAAAGCAAAGATCTATTAATATATTATTCCTTTGATGCCTCGTGTTTCTGGTATTTTTTCCGCCATTTTTATCATTCATAATTTCGCTGCAAATTTTTGCGGTAAAAGCAGATAGCAGTTTTTGGAACTGCTAACGTTTTAAAAGATTTCATTCGTAAACTGCGCAATAAAGTGTTTCATATTTTTTTTTACTTTATTTGTTTTTTGCGTTTTTAATTTTTTAACGGTTTTTTCGTTACGCCTGCCGGCGTCACAGTCGTGATTTTTTACACCACCAGAAGTCCTGCTACAATAAGTCTATAGTGCCAATGTTACAAGGATGTGTGAAGTGAATATCTTGCAACTTTTTTTTTGTCTTTTTTTATATATACATATACTTTTATGTAGTGTTTTTTAACTAAGTTTGCTGCCCGCCATTGATGATGCTACTTCTTTTGTCGTTTCCTGCCGCGGTTCTGATCTGGCCATTGCTCTTCATCGCAGAACTTCAAATTGGTATGTGCTTTTGTTACTTATATATAATTGTTTTTTATGCTTTGTGTTGTTTGTAACCTTGTCGATCGATTACAAGAACTAAATGTTTGCAAACCCTCAATTTTGATATATCACAAAGGCAGTAATAAAATTGACGGTGTATAAAATATTGGATCTTGCAGTCGATTTTACAACGGTTATTTTTATATGAAAATTTTAAAATGAGGTTCTTGCATTTACGGAGAAATGTATGAAAATATGAAAGAATTATACCCCCCTCCCCCCTAAATGTTTGTCTACTTTGTTTCAATTAAAAAAAAAAAAACTTTTTAAACGTTATTTCCCTCTTCCCCCGCCATCTTAACATTAATGGCATTTTTGAGCTATAACATTTCTTTCTAATAATGAAGGTCAAATAGTTCGTTCTACATAATGGCGTTTTAGAGTAACATTCAGAGAAAATATTAATAAAGGACAGACAGTTCAGTCTACATAAGTACGTCCTTTATTAATATTTTCTCTGAATGTTACTCGAAAACGCCATAAGTGTGTCTTCATAATTATAATAAAAAAACATTTTTTACCACGTCATAAGCAACTGTACAGAGATCAATTGGAAAAAAAAAATACATTGACCCAGAAAAGTATTTGTAAATTCAGAACACCAATCAAATAAAAATATTGAAGATAAAGAGATTTTCGATTTTAAAAAAAGTGAGTCGGCCATCTTATCCGCCCAAACGGCAAATGGCCGAAACGGTCAAAATGGCTGAACCGTTAAAATACAGCATCATTGATGTGCTTTACCCAGTGCAGTCCCCTGATGACGTTCCGGATGATTAAATTCACCTAGAGCATTTCCCCTACGATGACTCGGGTCATCCAAAATCACCTTGTGCACTACCCTGACGATGACCCGGATCGTCGAAAATCACCTGGTGCATTTCCTTAAAGATGATCCGGGGGATCGGAAATCACCAAGTGCATTTCCATGACGATCACCCAGGTCGTCGAAAATCACCTGGTGCATTTCCCTGAAGATGACCCGGGTGATCGGAAATCACCTGATGCATTTCCCGGACGATGACTCGGGTCATCGAAAATTACCTGGTGCACTTCTTTGACGATGACCCGTATCATTGAAACTTACTTGGTGCACCTCCCTGACGACGACCCGGGTCATCTTGATAAACCATATATGATACATATTTGGTCTATACGCAATTCGTAAATGTATATATAAAAAGCTTAAAATAATTATCTTTATTTGTGATATTTATATAAATAATGTGTAATGTATATATGGATTGTTTAAAGTTATTATTTTATTATGTGTTTGGGAAATACAAACCATACATGCTGCAATGTAAATGGTTCTAAAACGTGTATATAACATAAAATATATACATGATTGTTTAAAATTGTTATATCAACACATATATGAAATATATTGATTATGTATGATGCGTAAATGGTGTACTTAAGATGCAATAAGCTCTGTGTATATGTGATATATAGTTTACATGAAAATTTTCTGAAATTATTAATTTAATATGAACAAGAACCGTGCAGATCATACATAAATTGTTTGAAATCATTATTCTTTCATTGCTATGAGAGCGGCGAAAAGTGAACTTTTCGCTCCGCGCAATGAAAAACAACGTTCAAGTCTCGGGCGCCGGTGGCGCCCTCGGCAGAAATATACTATTATACTCGAATCTCACTCAAAAATCTTGTTTAATTATTTAATTTTCGTTTATTAATAACGTCATTCAATGCGTCATTCTATTTTTTTGGTTTTTTTTTTCTATTTTTCAATCTTATAAATAATCTCAAGAACGTGAATGAAATATCAATTTATTTAAAAAAATCTATGTACATTCTTTACATGTTTAAACTTTTCGTCGTTATTTCTTCTTGTGTTTCCCTTTTCCTTTGCCTTTAAATCGTTTTCTTACACCTGAAGATAATTCAGTGTCATCATTATCGTCGTCATCGTCACCACCTCCTCCTCGATACTTTCGTTTCCCTGATTTTTTATTTTCTTCAAGATCTTTCATTTCCTGTGACGAATAAATACACATATAATTAGAGTTTTTTTTCAACATATAAGATTTAAATTGTGATCAAATAATTAATGTGTTACCGTTTTAACAATGCGCTGAGCCTCAGCAACCCTTTCTTGGAGTAGCATTACTTCTTCTTCTTCAGCTTGGTATAATGGAAGTTTCTTTGAAATTAATTGTTCAATTCGTTGATATAATTCAACATCATATTGTGTTACAAAAGTAATAGCTTTACCAGAACGACCAGCACGAGCTGTTCTTCCAACTCGATCTTGAATACAAAAATTGATATTTGATAAATAAAATATGAATAACAATTTTTTTTTTTAATTTCTCAAAGCATATAATGTATTTCGAACTGTACTTACGGATATAATCTTTGCTGTGCGTGGGAATATCAAAATTTATAACAATATCAACATGCGGTATATCCAACCCTCTGAAAAATTATATTATAATAACAATCAATATTATCATTAAAATTACTACATTTTTATTTTAACATTAAAATTTGGCATAAAGGCTTTACGAAGAAAACTGACCTGCTAGCAACATCAGTTGATATTAAAATAGACCTATTTTTAGCTTTAAATTTGGTCAATGCAGCGATTCTTTTGTTTTGAGACATTTTTCCATGCAAAGGCACTGCCATCATTCCCAAGTTACGTAACATAAGAGCAGTTCTCAGGGTATTATTGCAAGTAGCACAAAATATCATGAAACTATTTCCTGCTAATTCGTTTAAAATGTGAACAAGGTAGACATCCTAAAAAATATTCCATGAATATTAAAATATTAAAAGCAAAATTTATAAAGAGAAAAATCTACATTTTACTTATTGACAGTCATACCTTGAATTTAACTGGAATGAAAATGTAGTATTGTTGCAATTTTTCTACCGTTTGATACTTTGTTGAAACTTCAACTTTGACAGGATTCCGTAAGGAAGCTCTTTGTAATTTTTGAACTTTTTTGGTCATTGTTGCTGAAAATAATAACGTTCTTCTGTCACGTGGGATGACTTTTAATATTTTGTCAACTTCAACTTCAAAATCCATATTGAGTATACGATCTGCTTCGTCCATTACCTATAAAAAGATAAAGTTTGTTAAAAACCTTTTATGTAATGATATTTAATTATACAATGCAAATAATTAAATTTACCAAGTATTTTAAGGATCTTAAGCTGAATCCTTTAGTGTTCTCCAAATGGTCGACTAATCTACCAGGGGTACAAATTAATATATGTGGCTTTTTTGCTAAAATGAGAGCTTGAGACACCATGTCCATGCCTCCTACTATTACAGCACATTTTACACCAATGCTAGCACCTATGGTAAACGTACAATAATTTATAAAATTCATTTCTTTGTTGTAAGAATATAATTACAATAAAATATAATTAAATATTTGTTCAAACCTAATGCTTCAAATTGTTCCGAGATTTGAAAAGCCAGTTCTCTTGTAGGGGTTAAGATAAGTGCGAAATATCTTTGAGGATTTTCCAATAATGTTTGTATAATAGGTAATGCAAATGCTGCAGTTTTACCTGACCCAGTTTCAGCAAGACCAATAACATCTTTACCTTAATGTAAAAAATGAAATATAAAATTATAAATATATGCTGTTAGTTAATAAAAATACTTTTATTGATATATATAAATTAAGTGTTATATATAATCGTAAAATTAATATAAATACCTTGTAATGCCAAAGGAATTGCTTCTCGTTGAATTTTGGTTGGCTTGGTCCATTTCAATTCTTCACATGTTTGACACAAAGTATCAACCAACCCCTGATATTGAAATTAGTCATTAATGCAATTTTTTGTTACATTGATTATTTTTATTAAATTTAATTATTCATGTAGTTTTTTTATTATATTCAATTATTGGAAAAAAAACAGTTTGTGTATATATTGTAAATTTAATGAGTCAAGTAGTATATAACAATACAATATAACCTCGTTTGTTGAAGTGTTTTTTAATTGAAATATGTAAATTTCTTTAACGAAATTTGAAACCTGATATCTATTCATAATACACTTTATTCAATTTATTTTTTTTTTTTTTTTGTTAATAAAATTTGTAAATATTGTTATAAATGTGAATAAGAATTAGGTTAAATTGAGTAATGCTAAAGTTTTTTAAGGAAATACATACCAAGTCTTTCCAAGTAACATTCTCATTTTCTTCCGAAGGAATATTTTTTGTTTCACTTTCTTCAGACATTTTTAACAATGCTGTAAACTCTTGTAACTGAATTTTTGTTGATCAAAACATTATATACACATGTCGACACATGTGTTTAATAACAAGCTTGAACACAAGTTTTGCTTTAGTTTGCTTTTATTCTCACAGATGTCTTGTGGCGGTAAATTTGAAAGTATGGATGAAGATAAAGGAAGAAGTATCCCATTAAATATTAAACAATTTAACATGTACAATGTTAATTAGTGTTTATAATATTTTAAATATTTTTTTTATATTATTGCAAATTTGAAAAATTTTAAATTCTTGTAATTATTGCTTCTGAATATTAGTATATTGATTGAGAATTCCAAGTAGTATTTTAAATTTTTAAATT
>JABFOV010000793.1:0-31757 GCA_022817685.1 Aradophagus sp. ZL-2020
CTCGTTACCTCGGCGTATTTTTCTCGCGTGAAAAACTGACGCCGACACGAGAGCAGTTGGTCACGGCAGCAGCGTTGGGAAGATAATTCGCGCGGATGCACGCGTTCGGGGAGTCGGGTCCCGGGCGCAAAGGTCAGGCGTCGTTTCGAGAAAATTGGCGTCTTCGGATGGTCGGAGGCGCGTAATGCCAGGTCTGCCTAGCGCAGATAGCCATCGAGCACGTAGCGCGGTGGCAAATGGTCGGGAGACAATCTAGAGCCTGGCGAGAGCGGGGCCGCAGGTGCAGCCGCACGGTGAGAATGCGTCCCGCTTGTAATTCAATAGGCAACTGTTACATCGCCGATGGTCGTCGATCATTGAAACACCACGTTTCGGACCATTTCCACGCACGCGCGCCAGACAGCGAATTCGTCCACTGAGAAAAAAGTCATGTAAAAAATTTAATCTCTATGAATGTAAAAAATTATTATTTTCAGTAGCAAGCTGGAGACAAAACAAAAAGGTAAAACAATGTCTCACTTGTTATAGTGCTATTTACTACTGTACGTAGTAAATTTTAATAATCGAGTTTTAAAAATGAAAATTATGTGTTGTACAAGATTTATTTGTAGTAATCTTTACCAATTTAATACCAATAACTGTAAGTTTTTTAGCAAAACTAGTACGTCATATGGAAAATTTAAGTTTTTTTGATTTCCATAATTAATACAAAACTTCTCTGAGTGTCCGCAATGCAAAGCGTGTTCTTCGCGTTTTTCACACGCAGAGAGATATTATTGCTCATCCGAGATTGAAATTATACCTGGTTGATTTTATAAATTATTTGTTTGCTTAAATAACGACGAAATGTGTCGAATCAACCAAAATTTGGTTGAATTTGCAAAATATTTTTCTGCGTGCATTATATTAAAACATTTATTACATTGACAAAACTGTAAATTGGTTCCAGCGATTCTTTTATTCGTTTCTCATTTAATTTCTTATAAATATTTTTATCAAGCTCCTAACTCATGAAATCACACAATGCAATCTTCACAGTATAGATCTATCAAAGTTTTCATCGTTTTAGTCTATGATATTTTTCTCAGTTTGATTCCCTGCACTTCCAAATAATCTATCCCTATTGAAATTGGAAAAAATTTCACGTACATTATTTCAGTGCGTACAAGTTTTAGCGGTAAGTTGTTTATTATTTATTTGTCCGATAAAAAGATACTTCCTCCCACACGCGCAGTAATTTCACTCATTTAATCAAAAAATGAAGCGTAAAAATCACTTACAATCCAAGCACTCCGTTAACAGCGAGCGAACTCTTTCGCGAGCGCAGCGTCGAGACGTTCGCACGAAACGAAATAAGGCATCGCGCGACTTCAACGCGGAGTCCTTCTGTCGGCGACATTCCGCGATAAAAAAATGTTTCATTAGCCGCGCAATTAGCAATCCGATCCCAATAACTTTTCCTTATAAAAATGATGACGAGGCCATTTTTTCCCCGCCGATGAATTGGTGCGCAATGTCACGCGGGAGGCCGGCCGATTGGCCGCGGCGAGCCGTAAATCGTGCGATTTTTCTTGACGCGCGCCGGCGGATTTACATTCGAAATTGCGCAGGAATGCGCGCGGCGCTCGATAAGAAGAAACGCGGCGATTGTTTTTGCCGCGGCGATTTTCCTCGGCGACGCATCCACAGGCATCGCCGGCGCAATAAATAATCGCCACCGAGACGCCGCGCGGAAGATGCCTATCGCGCTTCGATAAATCGCGTATTCGTTCGCGGCGTTCATTACCGCGACGCGACCCAGTAGCGCTCGGTTAATTTGCTTTATCGCGCCACGAGCCTGCCCTTCACTTCCGACGACGTTTCACTTTGAATCACGTTGTCTCTCGGAAACGAACAATCGACGTTTCGAAAACAACGACGCACAAGGGAGCAACGTTGACCTGATTTTCCATTGTCATTTAGACGGTGGCACAATCACTTTTCACATTTGTTCGCCGGGAGGAAAGTAATGCTTTTCTTACCTCGAACAAAAGTCAGTCGTACGCTAGGTGTAACGTGTCTGTGTGTTTGCTGTGACTTCTCCTCGCATTTGTTGCTAAACGAAACGAGAAAAAAAATCTTGATCTTTATGAACAAACTTTGTGTTGAAAAATGTCTCTTCTAGAATCATAAACTTTCCGTCCTCGTTGCTCAATATACCATTGTTCGTCGTTCAACTTTATCTTCGTTATTTTTTAAAGTTACCAAGACGTATTTAGTTGTTCGCGTATATACCTATTCTATACGAAACTGTCTCTTATTTCATACGATCGCCACTGTGCCGCAACGTTCAAGTCTTGCAAAAAATCAACATTAATTGATTATACTTTCCTTCTTATCAACATCAAACGAAAACAATATCATTTCTGTCCAGCTTCTTGTATTAGAAACCCGCTTCATTTATCATTTCAATTACACCCCGAAAACAGAGAAAGCAAACGACACAGGAATAACAAGCTACGATCCGACCTACTTGGACGAAAAAGCACCGGGCGAGCATTCCGCCGGCATTACGATATCGGCCGAGGAGCAAGCGTCGCTCGGTCGTTAGAAATAATGGAACGGTGTTTACATATCGCCGGTGACGGCGATGGGTATCGTAACAAGCGAGCGACGGCTCCCGACGACAGCGACATATTTGTCGTGCCGAAGGTTGCCTGAAAAGTGATCAGCGGCGCGATTTGTCATCACACTTTCAGCTCGTTTAGATATTTGTCTCGGTTCGGACGCCCGGCACTGACTCATCGGCGTTCGGATTACGATACCCCCGGCAGATAAGCCGGCGATCCCGCCGTCGATTTACGGCCCGGGGCCGTTGTTTTTCAGCAGCCCGGCGTTTGCATCAATCATCCGCAAGATGGCGTCGCGGCCGAGCGACGAAAAAAAGGCCCACGAGGCTCGGCTCTCGCCGGGCCCGAGATATCGGTCGGAGCGCGAGACGAGGCCTTTATTGTGGGAGTCCATTTGCATGGCGGAGGAAGGTCGTGGTGGGGTGGGGGGGGGGGGGGGGGGGAGCCGGGAGGGCCAGGGGGAGCCCGCTCCCCGGGCCGCCTGCGGCCGTTGTCGAACAAATCGGTACAAACGATCGTCGTAAAGCAGTTAAGGCTGGGTTTATGCGCGGCGCTCGTTCTCCCGAAGGCCCGGATCTCGAGTCAAGCGAGATGAGCGGCCCGATAGGGAAACCGATAGCCGGCCGACGAAGGCCCCGGCCGTCGCGGCCCCGTCCGGACCCCCGCAGCGCCGGCCTTTAACTGGTCAACGCGGAATTTCAAAGTCGTCGCTCGTCTAATCCCCGCTCGCTTAGAGACACCTTGCTCGCAAGACGTCGCTTTTTCAGCCTCGCTTCGACGCAATTAGACCGGAGGAATAAGCTGCGGATCAAAGGAAAAAGACGCTCGCTTATAGCGGATCACGGAATAATGGATCGCTAACAATCCGACGATATCGGCGTGAGAAAAAAACATTGTCAACAGGTTGTGGCTTTCAAACTGCGCGGCGATTCTTTGCAACGTCGAGAGATTAGTTTTTTTTTACATTTCAAACGAAAATTTAGATTCTTTTTTTTAATATTGAGAAAAATGTACATTTAATATGAAATGATGGTTAAAAAAAACTTACCATATTTGATTACAAAAATAATTGGAATGAAAATCACTTATCGAAGATTGTTACTGAATTTTGATATATTATTCTCAACAATCACATCTGCTTTACAGATCGCATAAACTTATTTTTCCCTCCGACTCAAATCACGGACCCCTTTTACGAAGAAGAAGAAGAAAAAAAATTTCAGTAATCCAGCGATGCAAGAATAATTGCCCCACAATAACACGAATCGTCGTCACCTTCGCGTTGAAAGCTCCATCAGCCCATAAACCGGGAATCGATTATCTCATCGGCCGTCTAATCGTCTTAAGTCAGATCCGAAACGAAGCAAAAAGGAGGCGGCGGAAAAAAGTGGGCCGAAAAAAGCGTGTTCTTCCATCCGGCCGTTGTAACTTGTCGCGAGCGCTCGGCCTGACGAACGATTTAATTCCGCGCGATCGAGTGGATTCGATCGGCCGGGAAACGAAAGGTCGTCCCCGGCGCGGATTGGATTTCAAGCCGGGCCCCGGCGAATTCGGCCGGCGCTCGATTATCGCGAGCCGTTTTTCGACGAGCGGCGCGCGTGGGCCGCGAGCCGAGCGTTGTCTAATTGACGCGCCGTCGCGGCAACTCGGCCGTGACGGCCAAGCTCGGCTGCCGACCGACGCTATTCATAATTACGAAACAACGGCCGAACAAATCAATCCGACGCGATACAATCTATTTATCATAATAACACAGCGGCTAATTGCTTTATAAAGTAATGGGCGCTGATACCGAGCGTTAATATGCCGACTGCCGAGCCAATTAATAACGCGGTAAATCTTGCACTCGTACGCTCCAATAAGCGTCTTGGGCGGGAAAACTCGGCCGGAAAATTGAGCCGCAATTATCACGCCCGATTCGATCTGCGTGAAAACCGTTGCTCGCGTCACAATACATACACAGCTATGGAGTCAATTTTTATTTGCCTCGATTTCGAAATCATTTGTTTTCGGACTCATCGGACTTTCAAACACAAACGAAATCGAATCTTAAACGCGTGATTCATTTTAAACGGCGAAAGTTGAATTGGGATCAAAAAGAAGTTCCATAATAACATTTCACGGATAATTGTCCGCGGTACGTCAAATTTAGTACACAAATCGACTTCGTTAACAATAAAAAACAAATTACCCTTGACGATTTAATTCGTTTTTTATACTTTACACTAATTGATGTATATAAATATTCAAACATTAGTAATACATGCACTCTCAAAATACGTTCCCGATCTCAACGTATCCAGAAAAGTGCAACGTTGCATCTGCGGAAAACCCGGGGGAAATGCCGTTGGTACCAGCTGCTGAGTCAATCAATCAATTAATCGAACGTTAATTATCTATTATCAATAATAAGCAACAGGAAAGTAATGGGACTCGCCGCGCGCGACCAACAATTTTTCCGCCGTTACATACGATAATTGACGCATCGACTGTATTATTATGGATATCAAAATAATTACCGTCGCTTTTAATGGGGACTGCGATACTAATACAGCGAGTGAAACGCTGAAAAAGGAAGGGTTACGTTCGGACTGTCTTTGCCTTAAAAACCAACGCGTTTCATTATAAGACGCTATTAGCGTCAAAATTATCCGATATCCGATAATTACTGATAATGCATTTTTCACTCGACTTTTACCGACCGCAAAGTCTCATCGCCGTCTCGCTTGGACGTTGCGTAACTGCGCATTCATTCCCAGACTGTAAATCGAGTCGCGGTGCCGCGCTGGATGTTTAAATAAATATCGGCAATTAATCACGGCTTTTACCTAGGGAATTTTAATAGGCGATCTATACGTCAGCTGCCAGCGACTGTTTGATCGGGCTAACGACGGCCACGACGCCCGAGCCCGAGCGCCGAGCGTCTAGAAGCAATCGCGCGCGTCATTAACATTCGGCTGCTCGCGCGTAAGCGAAACGCCGGAGATTAATGCGGGCAAAAAGTGGAGCGAAGGAACTCGGGCTCGACGGTCCACGCGGCGAAACGACGTGTATGAAAAATGCCAGCCGGAGAAAAAGGCCGCCTCGAATGTCAACTCGAAACTGATTCGCTTTTAAATAATCGCCGATTAATCAGCGGAGATTGATTTTGCCGATGTTTTGTTTCGGCTCGTCCGATTTCGGATGTTCATGTATTATATTCTTTTTAAATGTTTTCGGAAATTCTCATTTTCTCACACATACTTACATTGTGTTTTTCAAGAGAAATATCTCTTAATATTCAATATACCACGGTATTAGCATCGACAAGGTTGCTATAATTTTATGAGCGGGGAATTGATAAACGTTGCAATACTTGTCGTCGAAGTAACAATTTTCGCCACTTGGAGCAACTCCGACGTTATTTCGCGCGGCTCGTAACTTTCGAGATTTCGCACGCAGTTTGCAATTTATCCGCGGTTCGCCTAGCGAGCGTGCAAGAGTCGTGGAAAGCCGACGAGGTGGCTCGCGATCGTTGGTATTAAGGAAACGTCGAGTTAAATTTCCATTTAATGCGATTGAATGACACGTTGGGCCAGCGGGTAATGAGCGCCTGGCGAGCGATACGTGTCAAGTCCGAGGCGAGATGGGCAGCGCCATCTGCTTTAACCTAATGAATACATTTGCGGGCGAAATCCGCGTGGTTCGTGATGCGTCGACGCGATAACGCCGCGCGACCAATTTGCGGCCGGGGGGAACAACGGCACGTAAGCTGGCGTTTTCGGGGCCGGGGTTGCGTGCGCGCATGCGCGCAGCACATGCGTTGCATATTATCACATGATGGGCTCATCTCGTGGCGTGTAAATCGTAGGAGATAATGTAACGGTGGAAGTTCGACTGGCGCCACTCGTTATTTATACAGCGCGGCGAGGGGCGGCGGGGGGAGCCGAGGGATGAAGACCGTAGACGCCCACTAAATTATTATTTCTCCTTGGCGAGCCATAAACGCCTAAATTATACCGTGCTACCTCCGAGTCCGCGACCGAGAAATTCGCCTACCGGTATATAGATCCTGGCGTCGATGAGATCGATGGAAAAAAAGGACGAAGGAGGTACTAAAGGAGAAAAAGAAGTAACGCTAAATAAATGAAAAAAGGAACGAAACAAAAGTGCCGAGCTGTACAATGAAGATTCGAAAGCCTGTTACGGGTTGTAGTTGGAAGATTCAGTTGTAATTTGTTTATTGTTACGAGTATTCACCTGGAAAAATCAATAAAGATACGGGGAAAAATGGATTATTAATTTGAAAGGCAAATTTATTAATTAATACTTAAAAAAGATTTAAATTTTTTCATTAATCATTTTATTCATGTTGATAATTATTATTCGTTCTACATGAAAAATTGAGACGGTCTTTTTTGTACTGTCACATTACTTCTTATGTGAAATATGTAATTGGAAAAGACGTACATTACAAAATTAAATAAAAGGTGTGTTTAAAAGTAACTCAAGACTCAGCTAAAGTATTCATCTAACAACTTGTAATTTTTGTCGTCACTTTTACTTATACTTTTAATCATGAATAGCATTTAACTTGGAGTAAAATAAAAAATGAGCAAATTAAACGAAACGTAAAAAAGGAAAAACATTGATGAAAAGCTAAAGGGGGAGAGGGTGTTGAAAATGCGCGAAATCCCTCCTCCTGTTTTCTTCTCCTCGTAATTACACTCCTTTCATTTCCACTGGCTTCTTCTCGCGTCGCGAGAATGACCTTTGTCGACACAAGTCGAGCGATATTTTATTCACGGGGCGTCCGTTGTAAACGTTTCCGTCGGGGATTCGTCGCGCGACGACTGCCAGTTATAGATTCGAATTGGCCTGAAATGCAGCGCGAGTCCTTTCGCATCCGGAAGAAAGCAGATTTATTCAGCTCGTCTTTCCGCTTCAAAAGCGGCCAGGCTTCTTTCATAAATACGGCGACGCGACTTGGCGACACTCGTTAGGCAACTCAAAAGAATCGGACGTCGATATCAAATGCAAATTCGCAATTACTCTGCCGATCGCTTTGTGGGCTCGGGCTTTTGCCCGTTTGAAGCGGGAAAGCTGTTGTACTTAAACTTGGCCGCTGTTAACTCGAGTGATTGTAAGACGCGAAACAAGCTCGAGGCATTGATCGTTTTATCATCGAAGTCGCGAGCGATGACGCGGTGGACGATTGTGCCGTTGAATTACGATGCGCCGAGGAGTGGTAATTAGCGCGCGATGAAAAATGCATTTTCCATCAGAGTGCGGCGATTGTTGTGGGGGAGCGAGAGGAGGGGCAGGGCCGGGAGAAGAAATGGCGCATTGGGCATTTTTGGCGCGAGGCAAATATTTATACGAGGCGCGATGAAAAGGGGGCCGGGCCCTGATGTTATCCGGGCGCGGTGAAACGAAGAATTCGAGCAGAGCCGGGAGAACGAGGCGACTAACGGATGAGACGGAGCAGGCGAAACCCGACGTAACAGCTTTCTATTTGCATACCACCCGTTTCTCAACCTCTCACCCCGGCTCTCGACGCCGCAGGTATTTGCATTCAGAAATTGGCCGCCTCGGCCCCGTCGGACGCGACGCGCGCGCCATCTTTTCCTGCGCGCGAATCCCGGCCACGGCGTCAATTAACTTGCGACCACGCGGAACCCCGACCTTCCGTCGCGGAATCACTTGCCACGTTGTCCCGTTCCAATGAATTTCCGTCGCGCTGACGTTTCCGACCGTACTTTGCTCACGCGTGAGCGAAACGCCGCGCGACTCGAAACGAGTCACGTGGTGAGAATTTCAAATCGATTCTAACGGTAGATTTTGTGCATTATAATTTGTGCTCGGGAAATAACGTTATGTTACATCAACGTAACTTTGGGTTTCTATTAATTGGTATTATTCGCTGTTTATAATAAATTTTAAAATACCTCAGTAAATATTGATTCATATTTCTTCCCTTGGTATATAAACTGTAACAGAAGCTCTATAATAAATGTAAATAAAAAACTATTTGTAAAAATTATTATTCACGTGTAATGGAAACATTATCTCAAAACAGTTGTGACTAGATTTTACTTTTAAAAGATACCAATGAGGTGTATCGATAAAAAGTCATCTAAAATTGACGTATCAAATAATAGGAGATTGCCTTATTAAAAGTATATAAATTAAACATGAAAATTGATCGTTTTAAATTAAGACAGTCGAGTTGCGAATGTTTATATCACCACTGAAATTCACGGCTCTTTTCATCGAAATGTGCGTGACAAGTGGTTCGAGTATCCGCAGACTTCACATTCAAGTGTAACGTTTAGGAAAATCGGGCTTGAATCCCGCGCATTGAAACCGACGACTGAATTCGGCTGAACGCTGGTGCTCAATGGCCCGTTCGCAGTTTCCCCGGTTACTTCTCGACGCGACTGAGTTAATTAAGCCCGCGCTCGTTCACAACAGCCATTGTCGACGGCATTTCTACGGCGCTTTTCACGCGACCTCGCGACTCAGTCGACTTTGAAAAATGATATCCCCGAGCGCGCGCGAAATTCGTCGCGTCGCAAAATTTTGCGTCCGACGAAGAAATTTCGTGAGAATACGTATAGGCGTACGTGTAATCGGTCTCGGAAAGTTTTCGGTCGACGCCCGAATTGAGATATTTAATCTCGCAGAAACGCCTGTCGGTTCGATCATGTCTGCGGCTGGCATCACGGGCTCGGGAGGATCCGCAACGTGTGTTCGTTGAGACGCGAACGACAAGAGATGCGTCTTGAAAGCGATACTAATGCTTTCCCTTTTTGTAACCCTTATCTTAAATAACGTTTCAATCATTTTTTCAGAGAGGAATCACTACTTGCGGAAAAAATGTGTCTGAAAAACATAATTAGTATGTTCATCTTTTTGGTACACATTCTCTTTATAATATTGATCTTAAATATCGTAATTTGCCAACCACACCTTTTCTACTGCAAAGTGTATCTACGATAAAAGTTATAAACTTACTAAAATATCTGCCATTGTAATACATAAATGTTGAAGATACGTTTCTCCATCGCAAAAGCGGGGAATCGAAATTCTCGTGCGATTCGCTTAAAATTTCCATACGATTTACTTTCTCATCGCAGGCCGAGGAAATATCTCGAGAGTATTATCCTCTCGCAGATAAACGGTATTCAAATTCACGGCAACCATTTTCCCTCAATGAAATACGTTTGTACATCCGGGCACGGTACTATTGAACTCATAATTAACGACTTATCAATAACCGCCGAGTGCTTTTAAAGGCATCAATTATTGACAATTATTCTTACACGCGTTCGCACGGCCGCATTATCTCCGGCGCTGCGATAGCGCGGCGATAAATAATTATCGCCGCGTTGTAGCGATTGAAGCGCGAGGGATCGCGCGGCCGAGCACGTGTAACGCTAATTCCGAGTCACCTTAAGCCCGTTATCGTCGCGAGCGCGAGGCGCGTGGAAAAGCCAAATAAAAATTAGCCCGATTGATAAGCGCGCGGCGATAAACCTCGGTCGGCGACGTGAATGCGAAATCGCGACCTGCGACGGACGGCCGCTGTCCGCGGCGTCGTATTGCCCGGGGTCGCGTGCAAAGCCATGCCACGCGGTATCTCGTAATCGCGTGCATGGGCTTTTGTAGCCTTGAAACACACCGTAAAGTGGTGTCGGAGATAAGGGCGACCGGCCGACCGAGTTTTGAATAAAACAGCGGAAAAACGATGCCCCCGCACGTTTTCGCACTACCGCTGCAAATGCAGACCCTCGCCGCGAGAGACGACGTTGCATTAATCAAGTGTCACGGTTTGCGAGGGCCGGCGAACAGTTTCAAACTATCTTCGTCTCGCTTTTCAACAATCCCGGCAGAAATATCACTTGAACTACGTTCCCGCAATTACCGACAGGATCCTGTCTTACCGACTGAGTATTCAAATTGATTATTTACAGTAAAGTCTGTTCGTTACCAAGCGATCGAAGTTGTACGAAATCATTTGCTCACTTGTGTTATTTGTAATTAACCAAATATCAACACGATGGCTTGGATATTGAGGAAGTTATACAAGTACAAAGTCGCGAGGTGGACGAAAGTGGTGGATCATAGAAACGAGCCTTTAGGCGATGGAAAACCGATAGTTCTTGGGTCAGTTGAACTCGCGTCGAGTCGGAAGATCTCGAACGCAAATAAAAAGCGGAGTAGAAACCCGCGGTCGGCGAGCCGCGACTAATCAACATTTCTCGCCAATGTGAAAACGTGCGCTCCGGCGTGTATTAATTGAAAAATACCGCGATGGAATAATTGCCGCGCGGTATAACATTCCGTATTCGTGTTCGGCCGTCTATCGTGTCTGGGCTTCGTTTCGACGCGATATTATGCGGCCACGCGACGTTAGGCGTTACGAAACGAGCGCGATGCCGGCGAGATACATAACTGTCACGAAACGCAAACGAAGCGGCCGGCCAATCGCGTGGGTCCGCCGCTGATTATCACTTGTTGCCAATGCCCGAAATTTCAATTTCAAATCCCCGAAGCCTGATGCATATTAATGCCGCGAATCCTAATATTATTTACGTCCTCGTGCACGCATAAATAACCGCGGCCGTTTCGTGCACAATTATTATCCGAGCTCGCCACGACTTTCGAAGGCCTGTTTAAGACGTCGCGTTCGAGTTGACAGTGTTTTTTACTGCCCCGACAATACCGTCGCTTCTCCGATGCGACCGTTTCAGCGCTCTTAATCAGAGAGCCGGTGATGAAATTAAGGTGACACAGTGAGGGCCGAGGTTCCCGTGCGTTTAGTAGGTCTTTTCAAAGTGTTGGCGAAGATAAAGGACGGCTTTGAAAGAGCTTCCCCATCGTCGTGCAAAGAGCGGCATTCGCAGAGCCACGATGAAAAGTCGATACACGACGCACCGCGGGAGACATCGCCGAGTCCACCACAATCTCAAACGCATTTTCAAGCTTACACGCGCGTGCAAGCCACTACGGCTAATTACCAAGCGGCAACTCAGCGCGCGACCCTAGGGAACTGTGCTCCGCCGCGTTCTCGTCGTCCGTCTCTCTCGGCGCTGTGCGATCGGAAGGAGATGGAGCAAGACGAACGCTCTGACAGAGCGAGGGCAGAACGAGTGATAGAGACGAAGGGGAAAAAAAAACGAACAACATTTTCATACGTACCACGCGGATGCGAAAGGAACAAGGTCTGATTTGCGTTTTCGCGTTGGTTGAGAAGAGTTTCCGAAATTCGAGAGAAATGAGAGCCCAAGGTGAATTCCGAAGATAATTCGTAACGCAAATGTCGCAAATCGTCGACCTCGTGCGTTGGCGAGGACGAGCCGTCCTCGCGAGGTCGTGTAATTGAATTATTAATTAGACGCCGGGGGGAAGATCGCGGAGCGCCGCCTTGTCTTGCATTGTTTATGATTGATTAATTGCCGGCGGTCGTTTCGCAGGGTGCGCTCGCGTCGCGCGTTACAACAATTCAATCAAGCCGGAGACTCGGCATGAAAAACGAAGCGAAGGGAAATAGAGATTTGACTGTGATTGCGGGAACAATTTACGCAAGTCGTAAACGCAATCAGCGTGGGCAGGGGGAGGGGAAACTCGCTCGATTCTCGCGGAAGGTTTGTGAATGGCCGGGTAATTTGAGTCGCGGCGGGGATCGGGGGGGAAGGTTGGGCGAATTCCCGCCGCAAGACCACCGCCATCAACACCGTCCGTCCGCGTGCATTTCGCAACGGGCCTCGCCGTAATATCTCGTTTAGAAAGATTACAGGTTCGAAGAAGCTGCCAATGTATAAAACAAACATCGTTAAGTCAGCCCTATACTTAAGACCGTCCACACTCCTTCGTTCCCCGCGACGCCCCCCCGGCCCCGGCGTGCTCCAGCACTCGCACTACCCAACTTTACAACCCCTCCGGCGCTGCAGCTACGTGTGCGTGCGACTCCGAGCACACGTGTGGTTGTACATACAGGGTGATCCGCAAATTAGCGTACTAATAAAGCGATGCTCTTTTCGAACCTGCGGTCAGGCGTCGATCATTTTTTTCCGACCTTGGTGTATCCGTTCGTTCGATTGCAAATTGACGAAAAGAAAAAAAAAAGCGACTCATTTTTTTTCGCGAGACTGGTTTGTAAATTAACAAATGGACCATGCGGTACTATAATTTGGTATGTGGTTGAAAACAAATATCTTTTATTATAAGGATATTTTATTTTTATCGAATTGATGTGCTCAGTATCGTGCAATTTCTGTGGATGTGAAATAAAGTTTATCGATATACTTTTAAAATGCAAGATTTGTCTTTCGTTTGAATTCATTTTGAAGAGTTGATTAGAAGAAGTTGCTCACTTGAATCAAATTAAAAATTTATTTGCTATTCTTTTAATTTTTATCAGTTAAATTAAAAGTTACTTTAAAAAAATTACTTTCAAAAATGTACGTATGAATAAAAATCCAAAACAATTTTTTTTACTTACTGTCGATATATTTATTTTACTTTCAACTATATATAAGACTCTTCTCTCTTTAAAATGAATATCCAAAATTGAAAATTCTATGAATTCGAATCCATTAACATAAAAAGCCCTGTCCGTGTTCAAGTTGCATTTAATTGACCACACTCGTTCGATACAATACAAAAGGAAGACGAGTCGGCGGGCGAGTTTTGCTTACAAACCGATATCATTTCGGGCGGGAACGGTCGCGAGTCCAACGGCCGGGCCGACCCAATTACATCGGCTGCGATCCGGCGCTGGCGACCAGGAGGGAAGGGAAGAAAAAAAAGAAAGGAAAAAAAACGTGGCGGCAACAATGTCGCGAGGCCAGCCGGCCCGAGCAAACGTCCGCTCGAATTTGCACCGGCGCGGCCTCATCCGCAATAAGTCCTATCAATCATCGCTCGAGCGAGCGGCCGCGTTTTCGACCAATAAAGGCGCGCTTTCGCCGCAAATGGCCGGTAATGCCGGGCATAAAGGCGCATTTACGTCGGAGGTTAATTTCGGATCACCCTATAAACACGCGAGAGGCCAGCACACGTGGCCTGTTTTGTGCGCGCGTCTGCGTGCGCCGTGCACGTATTGCCACGCAGACACGGCCGGCCGTATTGAGACGTAGACCGCACGACGGTGCCTCGGAACGCTCGAGGATGGCCAGCCTGTGCGTAATTTCAGCGAGCGTAATCAGCGACCACCTCTCCCCCCGCTATACCTGTTCTCGGGCCTGTGTGTGGGCACAAGACCGTAAGCGCGGATTGATTTAGAGCGAAAGAAGGAAATTCGGCACTGCACGGAACGAAATAGCACGGGTTCGCTAGGTGAACGCGCGACGACGCGCGAGTCCGGCAATTTCGCCGCCGAGTTCTGCTGCATCGAGACATGCATATCAACCGGGGAAGCTGGTACATTTGGTTTTTCCGACGAAAAATGGTGACAGTTGTTTTTGACTATGACTAGGTTTTTAACATAGAGTTCAGTTAATTGTTTCTATATTTGAAAGAGAAGAGTAGGTGTAACAAGTTGATTTATCAATTGTCTTTACTCAAATAGCATCAAACGCAAGAATTGCTGTTATCAGATAAACAGAAAAATTCAAATAATAAAACGAAGATAGAGAAAAAGCTTGATAGTTAACAATAAACGTCTAATATTTTGCACCAAAGATAGGTTTTCTTTTAGAGTGTCCACCGTCATTCTTATCATTTCTCTCTTCACCAAAACAAAAAATAACTTACAAATAAACAAGCCGTCGTAAAAAAAAGGCACATTGCACGGTGCGGTGGTTCTTGTCTCGAAACCAGGAAATTTCGAAAAGCCGAAGCAGCATTGTTTACGCGTGTATGCAAAGTGATTTTCCTCGACTTCTCATGCGCCGACGAAAGCGCGGACTTTTCAATCCACTCAGCGCGCCGTCCAGCGACAATGGGGAAGCGATGGAAAGCGTCGAATGAAGAGTCGGCGCGAAAGCGCAATCACGCTAAGAGTTTGTTCGCGATAAATAACAGCCGTACACCTCGGGACAAAAGATTTCGCGGCGTCGACTCGGCCAGCGCACCACCTCTCGTTCGCGCCCGAAGTACCGGGCACAAAAGCGCGCTTTTCCGCCGCCTCTTACCAAACGTTAACCGCGCAATCTCGTGTCCTTTTTCCCCGCGAAGAAACGTTTTTCACGCCCGTGTATTGTGTGTAAGGGGGAGTGGGGGGAGGGGGTGCGTCGCGAAGTCGTCGGAGACGAGGTGAGCCGTTGATCGGGGGCTCCAACGAAGAGCTCACGAGGGTCGATGGCGAGGGAAAAAGCCCGCGAAAGCGAGAGCAAGCGAGAGGGAAGCGGATTTCTCAATTGCCCGGCCGCGAGGGAACTGCAGACTCATCGAGATTTATCTCCGTACGTGCTTTACGCCGAGCCCGAGTCGCAACGATCGCGCGCCGGAATTTCGTCGCGCGCGATCCGAGACGAGATGACCATAAGCCTGTCGACGGACGAGTCGTGGATCTGATTGGCCGGCAGCCGATCGAATCGGTTTTCATAACTGCGCCACGTTGACCCCCCTGTTCGCGGAACGCGGAACGTTGGTGTTCGCTGAGAATGCACATTTTCTTAGACAATGTCATGTATATATATTCAATTAAATATTATTCCCGATGAAAAGAAGTCATGGTAAAAATGTTTACTTTGTTAGAGAAAGGAAAGTGTTTTGAAATTTATATCCCGTACAATAAATTAATCGTATTTTAGGAGATTTTTTCAATAAAAGTACTTGAAAGTAGTAGAACTAGACATTTTTTAGACTGCTTTACAAAACTATCGTTACAATATTTAATTGTGCATTTAAGAAGGAATTTAATTATTAAATATGACGATAAGCATTTTCTTAATCTTCATTTTCATTTATTATGACATTTTTATTCATTGCGGAAGTAAATCAACGAAAGAACATAACGAGGTTTAAACCTCGTTTTTGTGAAGAAGCTGTTTTCGTGTTATTGTACGTAAATTCAAATTCAACAAAATTACCGTCACATTAGTAGAAAAATGTTTTTTCGAAACTGCATAAACTCGATCGCGGAATGTTTGCACTTTACGAAACTGATTTCAATTTCAATAATAGACGAAATAAAACGATAAAAGCTACGTACACTTCACTATTCGCACGCGACGGGATCTATTATTCATGCAATTTTCCATACTTAACATGTAGTCATTCACGCAAGTGAACGATACCAACGGCTTTTCATCGTTACGTACGAATGGAAATATAATAAACGTGTTGCACTCTGAACTATTATCTAGTTCACTGGAGCTAATTGAATTGCATAATTCGTTCGAAATTATTAATCTGGGCGTCGATAATTAAGACCGAATAAAATGAGTTGAATAATGATGCAATTAATTAATTATCGCTGAAAGCTGCGCGCGGATTTTAATCGGCGACCTCAACAACCGTCGAAGTTTATTCGCCGGACGAAACGTGCGAATTTTTTGCGTAGCCGTGGCACTCTACTTTCTCACCATAAAACGCATTTTCAATATGCGCGAGGTGCCGTTTATCGACCGTGTACAAAAGTGTGCATGTCACAGACACGCACACAGCCGCGCGCTTCGTGCCAGAAGCGCGAGAGTGTGATAAAACGCGCAGAAATTTCGTCAGCAAATACATTTCAAGTATGATGTAACGTGCGGTGTTAACAACATTAACAATTAAGTGTGCTCCGGTTTGTCAACGACACTGCGATTATAATACGGCCTGTTGTGATATTTACGATTAAATAACGCGGAGGCGAAAAAAATGATTTGAAAATGTGAAACTTTGATTGTGGAGATATTCAATAATATATAAAGAACAATGCAATATATTTAAACATTTATTTATTGATTAGTAGTGAAATTAAGTTTTATTCACGATTTAAAAAACGTATTAAAAAATGCAATCAAAATATGTTTTTATAGAAAGTAAAGAAAATTGCAAAATATTCTACCGTTCGAATATTCTCAGGAAAAATCATTCTAGTCAAAATAATCAACTGTTACTGTAAAAAAGAAAATTAAACTTAAGATTGTCTTTCGTTTCACGATTAACGTTTTTAAATCTCTAAAATTTTTGAATTCAAACTACAGAACACTTTGATCGTCAAGATTTGTTTTCCAAAAGGTTGAAAATTTCGACTCGCTTTCTGACAGCGAACAAAAATTTTCGCGAAATCTGAATTCATAAGACGTTCTTTCTTTTCTTTTATCAAAGACGTTCTCCACAAACGAACCACGCATTTTTGAACTTTATCTTCACAACCTAATCTCTTGAACTCCTCTTCGACCGCGCAGCACTCATCAATCGCGTAGCAGTTGGCAAGTCAGCCGAGCGATAAAAAAACTGGCATCGATTTTCCGTTGGCCGTGATTTCAAAAATTCCGGCACAACAATGTCAATCGCAGGGACGTTCCGCTGACGATCGCGTGTCGCGGAAACGCAAAATAATGGACTGCATAATGATTTGATGAGGCGAGCTGCGCCGGCGGCATTTATTAACGCGATAGCAAACGATGCACGTGTAATACAAGACGAGCGGGTGTATATCAGGGCCAATGTCGTAATCGCTTGTGTCCGACACAAATCGGAATAACGGCGCGCGCGAGGAATAAAGTGAGAGTGAGAAAGAAAAAGAGAAAGAAGGAAAAAGAGGATGAAAAACGTGTAACGCGAATGAAGGGGGCTTCTTACCGGCCGCTTTTGGTGATGACCATTTCCGTGCCCAGCTTGTGGAACTTTTCCCACAGCTCCTTGCCCTCGAGGGTGACCTTGGGGTCGTCGACGACCCCGTCCTCCTCTTGGTGCGGCGCGACTAGATGGTGCGGCGCCGGCAGCGGGTGGTGCGGCGCCAGCGGGTGTGGCGTCGTGTGCATCATGCCCGGGGGCATCGGCGGCCTCAGCGGCCTCATCGCCGGGCCGCCGGCTCCGCCCTGGTGGTGGTGGTGCAAGGCCGCGGCCGCCGCCGCCGCCAGCACTGCGTGCGCTTCTTCCGGCGTCTGCGGCGCGAAACCTGCAAACCAATCGCTAGCTTTACATTTCTACGATAAAACCATTAATTGACGACAAAATCAGTTTGATTTTTATTTTGCGATGGAGTAAAATGACATCCTTATTTCGAATCGAAGGAAGTCTTTTTCGAAAAGACAGATCCAGTTTTGATCTCAATCTATCATCCAGATAATTTTTATTGTCTGTTTCTTTGAGTGAATATGCAAACTATACAATAAGAAAAAAAAACGTAACAATGTTATTTCTATCCATTACAATGTGACTTCTCCGTATACTTTGTCAGATTGTCGTAATAAGAATTTGAAGTTAATCTAAATAAAGGAAAAAAAAGAAAAAATTGATATTTAAATAAAACTAACAGCCTGCCGCTTTAGTCGGTTTCTAATTCTATCAAATGAAAAATTCATTAGCGAATAACTATGATCCTGACTAATCCGTTTGGAAATCGGTACGTTTCCTATGTAATTTTAACTACTTTGAGTGCAAACATGTAATAATCCTTAAATCACGTATCTTACCTTACATTTATATTAACGTTAGCAATACAATTACGAGCAACTTATTTATTTGATTATGAACGTTACGAATTCAGAATTATTGACTAAACTACGCGTAATTATGTGTCAATATCAGTGTAAAATAAACGAAGATTCATGAAGCAAAAGTTATGATTATCTTATCTTCGATTACTATCCATACACTGTCAGCCAATGCGTTTGAACGAAACAATAATCTTAAACCGTCGAACAAAGAGTTCCCAGCGTTGTTAAAGCGAGCGCAAAAATTCAATCAACATTTTTACGATGGTTTGTGTCGTTTTCCTTGATCCGCCTCAATACAGTTTTTATAAGCAGAGGTTTTCACGAATGAGATAACACAGTACTTGGCAGATTCTTAACACTCGCAATTACAAATCTTGTAACTTCTTCGTGCATGAAGCCAACGTCAATTTACAATTAAAAAATACCGCGATCCTTTCCCGCGGTTGAAGTTTCTATGCGAACGGATAAATTGTGTGATTTATTTTCACATAAAAAATAATTGTTCTTGAAAAAGTAATTTACCTGTCGATTACGATCCAAAAAACTGAACAACAAAATTCGTGACTTTTATTAATATAACTTTTATTTATCGTTTTTTTTTTCCTCAAAGTATGATGAAAATAAAAAAAAACACTAATATCAATATGCATTAAACTTTCCTGCAAATTTTGAGTTGTGCATTCATCTCTCAGAAATATAATTTGTTTCCTTTGCCAACTTTAAATGTAAATATATTGTTAAATAACAAACAATTGCATTTTTTAAATTGATTCACGATGAAATGAGTCGAACATTTATACGACTGTTTTTGAGAGCCGAAGAAAGTAATTATAATCGATTGAAAAAAATGCATAGTCTTTCTAATAAAAGCATTCGGAAATGCTCGCAGTCATTATCGCCGACGTTGAATATACATAGCAGTCATTATGTAAGCGCATTTTTCTCCCATGCAAAGTCAATATCGGGCGCAAAAAATTAACACGAATAATGTATGAAAATGTATGAAAATGAAGCTGAGATAATTCGTTGGTTTAACGCGGGGTGTCGCTTTGCTCGCACATTTTGTATGAATAAAAGTGAACAAAAATGTATCTCCGTGTGCTCATTTTTTTTTCTCTTTCTTTTCGACCCTTGCGAAATCTGACAAACGCGGCACACGGACTTTTAACACCGGCCACATATATCAGAGGATTGTGCGATCCGCTTTGCGTTCATGTTTATGTACGATTGTTGCGAATTTTCGCATTAAACGCTCCCTGGGACGTAAATCGAATTCAAAAGCGTATCTTTCGGCCAAAATTATGCTTGTGCTTGACGTATTTGCGATTCATAAGTAGATGGCAATTTCGAAGTAGTTTCGCTTTAACAAATATTCACGATTTACGATTTCAAAATTCGTACTTGCTTTCAGTGAAGTAAAGTAAAGACAAGTAAATAAATAAAAGTTCGTAAATGAGCGTAAAAATCTCACACTGAAATAGTTAATATGTAATAATAAAATTATTGGCTTCATTCAATTATTGGCTTCTTCAATTACTGACGTAAATAGTACTATTACTCAAAATTTAAAAAACATTGCGTAAGGTCGTGAATGTTGTCACATGAGATGAGAAATAAAACTTTTTTGCTAAATATTTTCAGATTTTCGTAAGTAGTGGAAAACGTACACTGAGAAAGAAATCATTAAAGGTCGAATTGTTAGTTAGGTTTAAATCAACTGATATATTTTATTATATTGATAAAAAATTAGGAGAATCAACGAAAAATTGATTGAATCAAATGTTATGTTGTTGATTCTACATTCATATTGTTGATTCAACTATACTGCAAACGTAGAAAAATTTTTCACTTAATTTTTCTATAAATTTAGGAAAGCGAACTTATAAGTGGCCATCTTGAGTATTTCCGATAAATTTATGGGAAAATATTATGTAGTTTCTAATATTCGTGCTTCAATTAGGAGAAAAATTTGTATAAACTTGGAACAAGTCATAGAAACTTCACAAGTTTTCCCATAAATTTATTGGACAAATTTGGGATTGTTACTTATAACTTAACTTTGCTGAATTTATAGGAAAACGTACTGTTAATTTTTCTGCATGCATTGTTCGTCGTATACAATACTACAGTTTTTTATATTCTACTTAATTTTCGTTTGCTCCAACGTTCATTAGTAAACGAAAATAAAATCTGATATACTTTTCTACATACAAATAATAATATTTTTTGATTGAATAACTTTACAAGAAGAAGGTAGAATCTTTCAATGTCTTAGAATATAATTTTTTCATTTTTGATTATAATTTATGTTACTAAATTATACATAATTAATTTTCGTTTATTAATAAACGTTGGAAACTTCAACTCTATTGTTCCACGATCTTCTTCATAAAATTATACAAATTAGAAACTTTAAGCGAAATTCAAAAATTGCTTTAGAACCGAAAACTGTAAACATATTTTAATGGCGTACACCTTCTCGTCGAATTATCGGCATAATCAATAGATCGGAGTGTTAAAATATTCCGTGACTTATACTGATTTGAAATACTTTTCATTAGAAGTGATTTGTTTATTTGACTTAGTGATAACAGCGGCATGAATTTTTATTGCATGAATGGTGAAAAAGCAGCATGAAACAAGTTTTTGAGGCAATAATTACTTTCAGTTGCGAATAGTAAAACGCGACTAAAATTGATAACAGGCCGATAGAAATAAAACAGGCCTTAATCGCTCAACACACGTACCGCGCTTTAATTTATTAGATTCTAATATTCGTTCGGCTTTTTCCCCCCGTTAAACAGCCCTTTGATACTTTTATGACGTGACATCCTTCAATGAAACACCCGGGTAATTTGAATTCGCAAAAAACCAGTGTTTCAGTTTTTTTTGGTATTCACTTAGTCAGGTTCAATCAAGTTCAATGTTATTCGCGTTGGCGATTAATTTACCAGTGAAAAAATCGATTTGATGATTTTTCAATTGTAATATTTTTGTTCAATTGCTACTCTTTTATGCAAAAATAATGTTTACAGAAAAAAAAAACCCCTAACCCTTTTCAACAGGTACAGTCTTTTTACATTGATGTTGATAATTTTGTATTTCGAGTAAAACCTGAAATTCAATGCTTTTTTTTAATAATTTTAAATATAGTTAAAAATTATACAAGTAGTTTACTGAAAAAATCTAAGAAAATCGACAATATTGGCTGCGTAAATTGAAATTAATAGAAATACTACCAGTACAGGCTTTGAAAAATATTCAACTTGTTAGACATTTTCTCACAAGCTTTTTGACGATTTAAACATTAATATATAAATTAAATGAAGTCCCAGTCGAATCAATCGCACCACTAGAAATGATTTTCTAATTGAACAACAGTTTCCTTAAAAAGCGTTGTGTAACAGCGGCATTAAACAGGCCATGCAAATTGCTGCCAAAACTACTTCCTCGTTCGCGATTTGAACGGTAAATAGAAGCCGTAAAAAATAACTTGCATTAAACGAGAGAGAGAAAGAGAGAAAAAGGAAAATAAGGCAGGAAACAGAAGAAAAGAAAAACACCTTTCAATCGACCAAACGCACCGTCTTCTCGGCACGTAATTCCGAGCACTTATTTTCGGAACTTGTTTCGCCGACGAAAACAACACTTTATTGACACAAAGCCACGAGACTTCATTTTCTACCGCGATGTCCCGGCGAAATTTGTGATCGATTGCCGCGCATTTCGAACGATCGCATGCGAGCCTCAGCGCGATCAATTCTTTCCGTGCTCTTTTTCTTTCTTTTTTTTTTTTTTTTCAATCGCGAATCAAATAAGGTATAGTAGTAATGAAGTGATGCAACGATCCGACCACTGCGAACGAAACATGACCACTGGCGCGTATTGCCGGACATTAATAGCTGGCGCGGCTGTTTACGCGCTGACGAAATGTTAGACTTACGCATGAATAGCTCAACTGAATCCGAATAACCGATGGCATTCGCCGCTGATTTCGCCAATTGCCGGTCGCGGGCGAAAATCAATCAGCCGCCAATGGCGCTAGTCGTGACGTATTTATTGACCGGCCAAGATGTCAATTGTAGTTGACGCACGCGAGCGCGAAGAACGTCATGTTGCGTTTCCTCGGCGAGAAGTAGGGTTCGCAGTACCCCCCCCCCCCCTCCCACTTTCCATTATTTTCGCACCCTCCTTTGGCTAGAAACCATTCTTTTATCTTCACGTTTAAAAACAAACGTGGTACAACGTAAAAAAAGAATAAAAACTGACAAAAGTGTAAAAGCGAAAAAAGTAAAAATACGAAAAAAGTAGCTGAAACTTTAAAAAAAAAACGCGAAATTCACTTTAAAAGCTTTCACTATTCGTAACTTTCCATTATTTGCTAACGTGTAAAATATTTACAACATTGTTTTGCTACAAATAAACAAAAAAAAAAAAATAAATAAAAAGCAGATATAACTGTTTAAGAACGGTTGGTTACATTTTCATAAGAATATTAGGGATTAGAATAACATTGCGAGTAAACTTTCAAATAAAAAAAATAAAAATTAGAAACAAATGCCACTGAATTCCCTCCACATTTTTAGTTTTTTGATAAATCGAAATCGAATGACACACAAAGTATATATGAATAAAAAAATAATAAGGGGGGGGGGGGTCGAGTTTCGACACGCCTTGCATCGGCGACGCCTGAACGTTGCAACAATCTTTTTATAGTCGGAATAATAATGTGTAACGAGAAGTAGTCGACGAAACGGAACACACACGTTCGTAATCAAATGTGACGTCTTTAAGTACACGCCAGCGAAAAATTGCTACCTTTATTATGGAATCTACGAACGGCCTTTTTTGTCACTCTTGCGATACTTTTGTTTTTCTTACTATTACCGTCCCTTTTTTCTTCTTTTTTTGTTCCATTTTTTCTGTCTTTATTTTTCCAATGTTTTTTTTTGTTTCGAAATTAACACTGTTATTTTATTGATTACATACCATTAAATGATGAATTCAAGCGTCGCAGATTCATTCGATGCAAAAATGTCGGTCAATTATGTACATATTCAACAGAATCTAATCTCATCAATTATTTTACAATTAACATTCGTATTTTCCAATTTTACAATTATTGTGTGCAAAGCACACAGTCTTTTCGTCTTAAAACGACGTTTCATAGTATTAATTACTTTGATAACAAACGTCTCTAAATATTTTGAGAATATATTCTTAAAACGTTTTCAGTGCATCAGTTCGACGCCCCGGATGTATATTGGACCATCTCAAATTTTGGTTGAAGTCTATGCCATTTCAGAATTTCTTTTTCGAAAATTCACGTACAATTTTGTAATCGTATAACCTTCGACCAAATTTTAAGATTGCGTAGTCTTTGTCCGAGACGTCGAAATGTTCCCGGAATATTTTAAGATGCACTGAAAATATTTTTTACCATGTTTGCAAAGTGTTTTTCTCTTAACAGTAAAATGAAAACCATAAAATGACGAAAATCTATCTCAAAAGCTAGTTAATTTTGCAAGATAATTGTAAAAGTAAAGCCGAAACATTTCAACAATTATTTCACACTCGAACACATATTAACAAATTTGCATTTTATCGTAACTGTGTAAAACGTTGAAAATGGTGACGATACAATCTTCAATATGATTAATATAAAAAAGGAAGTAAACGAGGGAAGGTTGCTTCAATCTTTGTTACATCATAAATTCTTTTACCTAGACGTGTATCTCGTCACAAATCTTATCAGAAATCCTTTGAAAGGAAAGTGTTCCGAAGGCTTGAAACCTTTTCGCCCTAAAAATTACCTTTTCGGGATACTCTGTTCCGCGTACAATTACAGCGGAACAAATTGAAGCGATATGCCCAACGGAAAAGGAATTTTTAAGACACTTTCAACGCGTCGACTTCGCTTTAAGGAAATGTTAATTTGTAATTTAAACGCGTGTTATTGAAAAGCTTTTATTTCCCCTATAGAAAAAAGTGAGTAGCTACGCACTTTACAGTAGGTGTTAATTAACAATAAAGTGAGTAAAAAATTGACTGTATAACTTAACAGACATTGAATTGCGGATGAATAGAAAAAGAAATGAAACGGTAGTAACGTAATCTTTGTAAAATTGACGACGTAATTGAAACATCATGAATTCCCGTGTTTTCGCATTTGTTAACACACACCGTGCGGGCGTAATTTGAAACACAGTTGCGTATCGCATAAAACAAATATAGAATTGTTCGGCGAACGGCGGCCTCTGACGAGACCGCAAAACGTATCGAAAAATCCACGGCGTTCGATACGGTTACAGGTTTTTGTCGTCGTTACCAGACTATCAATCGAGACGCTTTGTAAAACGCACGCCTCGATTCTTTATGCTCTGAATGTCGCGCGAGCCTACACATCTCCGCGTCTGCGTCAGTAAATCAACGATTATCACTTCTCATCGCTCTCCTATTTTACGATTATTTATCATCTTTATGTCGCGTATTCTATTTCACTACGTCCGAAACAACTTGTACAAAAAGAAATGAATAATTGCAATTAGAATATTAAAGTTATTAAAAGTACACCGCTGACTTGAATAATTTAATTGCAATGTAAAGAATCTATGGAGTTAAAGTTTTCAACGTTTATTAATAAACGAAAATTAATTATACATAATTTAGTAATATATATT
This sequence comes from Aradophagus sp. ZL-2020, assembly GCA_022817685.1. Lineage (NCBI taxonomy): Eukaryota > Metazoa > Arthropoda > Insecta > Hymenoptera > Scelionidae > Aradophagus > Aradophagus sp. ZL-2020. The sequence continues at coordinate 24,871 of JABFOV010000793.1, forward strand.
GTAATTAAAAGTGAAATTATATTCTCACACATTAAAATATTCTAGCTTGTAAAATTGTTCAATCAAAAAAATACTATTATTTGTATAAAGAAAAATATATCAGATTTTATTTATGTACAGGAAGTTTTGTACGCACATAATATACGGGTTTGAAGTTGGACAAATTTTCATGAAAAAATTTGCTGTTTTCGTTGTAAAATCTCTTCATTTTAACAGAAGTATATCAATATCGATTTTTATTGTCTACTTTATCAACCTTTTATCATTTTGGGAAGAGTTGGAGTTTTTTTGCAATTCGCAAACACCAATTGAACAAAAAGTTCGAACTCGTATATTATATACGTACACTGAGAAAAAAATTAACAGCATTCCGTAATTTCAATTGAATTTTCAGTTAAAACAACTGAAAATTAGAGCTTCATTTTAAATGAATATTCAGCAAATCCAACTGAAAATTCAGTAAATCTAACTAAATAAGGTTACAACTGAAATTTCCAGTAATTTCAACGGAACAGATTTTTCTCAGTGTACGAAACTTGTTGTTCATATTTTATTTTCGTTCGCTAACAAACTTGGCTGGAAACTTCAATAACATAGTAATCTGCTGGTAAAGATGAAATTTATAACAGTAAATAAACAATTCCAAACGCGAACGTCGTGAATTGTCACTTGTGTGTTTGCAATACGGTAGCGTTGAAAAAATAAAAAAAAAAAATAAATAATCAAGTAAATAAATGATGAAAAAAAACGAGGAGGCGAGGAAGTGAATGAAAAGGAGAGAAACGCGGGGAGCGAGAAACTCTGTCGCAGGAATAGTAGGTCGCGCGAATGACGGAATGAAATCGCGCAGGCCGTTTGCGCTCGATCACGTGCTGTCACCTGGCGCATTCGCGTAAATAACCACGGCCATATTTCATGTTACGCGCACCGGCGGGATGTAACGTGAATACGAATCGAGCGGTGCCATATTCGTCCACTTGGTGCGTCTTCGTTTTTGTTTATCGCGAGCGCGAGCCATTACGCGCGAGGTAAATTCGAATGCAGGCAATAACCGACGTGCCCTTGGCGAGATGAATCGCTACTGTCTATGGCACGTCTTGTCGCGATCCCGCTTAGCAAATGAAGACGTGATCCTCGACTTTTGGAATATAATTGACTTTGATGCCAAGTTTAAATATTTATTCGACGAGCGAGATAAGGGGAAAAAAAGAAACATTCTCGTTTGTTCGCTTCGTTTCTTCTGTAGCCCCCTTTTGTTTGTTCGATCTTTCCATTTGACGGTATTTCGTGTTTGCTTGTAGTCACGGAAATTTACTTACTGAAATGCAAGCGTGTTTATTTGTAAAAATGCATGCAACAGTGTTTAATTGTTCAACTATTTGATAGCTCGATGAATTGCCGAAAAGTTGAGTAATTTTCAACGGATTTATTTTCAATTTAATCTAGAATCCCCGACTCACGGTTGAGAGAAAGTACTGTACCATTTTTATTCGTGGACCGATGCCTGCAGATGTATTTATAAATAATCGTGCTTGCGTATTTGACGTTGATTGTTTGTGTTTGATTACTTATACCAGTGTGTTGATTCACGTAAAATTTTATTTATCTGTTTACCTACTTAAATGTTTGTCTTTTCATAATCTCACGAAAACTTCAAGTGAAGCTCAAAGTAAATGAAAAAGCGTTTGTTCGACACGGCGATGCACCGCGCGACAAACGTCACCGAGTCCCTGGCATCGGAAATCGATAAACAAAGTGGTCGCTACAAAGTTGATAATTATTTTCTGAATACGTCCGTAACAAAGGGCCTAATTACGATTCCGAAACCGTCGGCATTATTCGTTTCACACCGCAAAAGTGTCGGGGCTCATTTGCAATCATTTGTACGCGTACGATAAACAGTATCAGCGATTGAACTCAAACCAAGTGGCAGATAAGAGTGCACTTTCGGTTACTTAAATTTCAATCGAATAACGAGTTTCGTGCGATACGTGTCTTGGTTTGTTTGGAAATACGCGGATATTCACAGAGGAAAACAATTTGAAATAGGTATTGCAAATCTTTACAATTTTAAACATTTAATCATTTAATTTACTGATCATTTGATCATCAATCAATGTCCATAATAAGTAGCGTGTACAATTAAAAATTTAATTTAATGTATCTGAATAGTTTTACAACCGAATATTAAATATTGCTAGATTATTTTGATACCTAGCAAGTCTTTTTCTGATTCGAAATTCAATAATTGTTTATTTTGAAGCAAAAAAAATTGTATCAAGATTTTATAGACTGTTGATAGTAGGTTTTTTTTTTCAAAGACTGTTGAATTCGGAATCGTCCCTTCGTTTTTTGTCTCGCGAGACGCGGCACAATGTTTAACGATGTCCGCGCGATATTTTTATCCTCGCGGCGATTTTCCCAGTCGGCGATTTAACGGCCAGATAATCGCCGGGGCTTCGCCGTAAAGCGCGTATTAGCCGCGCCGTAAATCATCCGGCGCTTGAAAAATGCCCGGGCCGCGATTCGCGACTCCGCGGCATTTATCCTTTTCTCACTACATTTGTTACGGCCGCTCGATTTGCGTATTCGCCAATTACAGCCCTCGTTAACGGGCGTCTAATAAACGGACGTTTTATTAACGTGCAATTCCAACCTCATTGTTTCGCGCTTTTATTGGCTTTTTAATGATTTGCTGAGCCGAACCGCGGAATCGCGCGCTCGCATGTGCTACGCACTTGTAACGTTTTATTGCGATGAGAAAAACTTCTTTTTTTATAAAAAATGTTGCTGAACGAAATGCCGGCCGCGTTTTGACGTTTCCATTTTTCGCCGCTCATCTTTCTTCGCGTCGAGAGCCGTACTTTCGTTTCTTCGAGTGAAACCGTGGTGACGTTTGTAAAAAAAGAAACAAAGAAAGTGATAATTAGATGATTTTTAATTTATTTATTATATATTGTTATTGTAGTGAAAAATTAAGTGGAAAGCAACAAAAGATGTATCTCGAAGAATAAAAGTAGAGGGTAGGATCGAATATGTGGTGGAAAATTCATGCGCTGAGAGAAATTGTTTGTTAATTAAAATTTTGCAAAAATTTTGCCTAAAAATTTTGTAAGTATAATATAAATTTGTATAAAAGTAGTAAGTTTCGCTGTTGGAAGAAGAAACCTCAATGCAAAATATAGTCCACTATGTTCAATAAAAGAATTCGTATTTGTTGATCAAGAATTTGCAATGCTATAAAATGTGGTAATTTTTAGAATATATTTTTCCTCGTGTTCAGTGAATTCACAAAGTCGCCTTTTCGACTTGCACTTTAAATAATTAAAACAACAAAAGAAACGGAACCACTTATTTAAGCTTATCTTTAAAATTGTATTTTCGTAACATCTTAATTTTCGTCGCCAAGAAAAAAGGCGGCAATTAACAGAGATTTGGCAGAAGAAACGAATCGCACGCTTTGCCAAATTATCAGGTTTGCATATCATTTCGAAAGCCAATAATATAATAACGAAAAAGCGTAATCTGACATTTCGTCCAGGGTTTTTGCGCGCCACGAATTCACGGCTTATCGGCGAAGAACTTCAATTGGCTTTCAAACGCAGCCGTCGACTTTTTTCCGCGCCCGACGAGCGGCGTTATTAATATGGAATCGCGCTTTTTAGCCCGCGGCTTCTGCAAATTAATCGCCCGCCGTTCGCGCAGTGACGCTACAACTTAATTGCATTCCGTTATTATTAGCCGCGCTTATTCAAATTGTCTCGCGATAAGGTTTAATGCAAATAAATGCTCGGCAGATAAGCGCGGCGGTTTCGGAAATCGAGAAGCATTTTTCGTTCCGTCTCCTTTTCGTTCTGGCCGTTTTTCTTCGCCTCGACTTTTTTTTACCCCACTTTTTGCAGCCTTGCGCGCGAAAAAAATCTTGTAATCGTTAATTGGCGCCATTCATCAAAGTCGACATTTTAAACAAAGAAGTTTTGTTTCCGTCACGTGAAACCATTTTTCCCGCTCATTTTTCTTTGTTATTAATTCAGTGCTCGTAAATTTCGTTTAACATTCGACGTGCAACAACGTCGCGCAAGTCGCGTTATTGCAACGTTCAAGTATGTATTATTTAGTCAAGTCTACTTCAAGCGGCAATCGAATTCCGACTAAACATCGATTGTAATGTATATACATGGAAAAATATTGTCGCGGAAACCTGTATTGCAAAATTTATACTGAAAAAATTATTATATTGGACAAGTGAAGCGTACTTGGAAGAACTTAAGGTATTAATTCATGATTTAGAATAATGTTTTGTAACATGTGACGCATATATGCTTTTTTGTATACAAGTCTCAATATTTTACAAGAATAAGTTACATTTGTGAATATATATAAGTAATTTTTTGCAAAGTATATATTGTAATTTTTTGATTACAATTTTCCTTTTGTACAATAGAATAATATTGAATTAATAATAATGTTTTTAAATCATAATTGAGTTATGAAAAAATCAATAAAGTAATGTTTATAAATTTACTTATTTTCTATAATACAATACTACATGATATAATGATAATAATTTAATTACCAGCAATAACATATTATATAATGTGTAAGTGAAATCAGTTTCTATTTTCGAGACATTAGTTTTTATCACAAATTAAAATGATTATTAAAGAGTAATATGATTCCGAATAATAATTACAAACACACAAAAAATTATAAGAATGAAAATTTATATTTTATTTTTATGATAACTAAAACTCAATCATATTTATGGCGATGATTACTAAAAATACAATTGACGGAAACGTAAACTTTGAAAATAATATTTTCACAGGTTTAACAAGTTTTTCTTCGAATATAACAGTGGAAGAAAAAATGAAGCATTATTTTGTCGACGGGCGTGACGCTTCGAGGGTCGCGAAAACCTAACCTTAACGCGTCCCTTCAGTAATATCAACAGCATTTCGAAAAGTTCATTTTCATCACATTAACTAGCACTCACTTCATAATTTAATATCGCAAATTGAACACCGTTTCATCAACATACTTAAACAATTGAATCTGGAAAAGTATACCCATATCAAAGTTGCTTTGCAATACAAATTACGTTGGAATTTCGCCTAATTTGATTGGAGATTGCAATTTGCATTATGATTAAGCGATACCACGACAATAACTGTCGTTAAGTCGGTGATAAAATAGGTTTTGAGGAAGTTAATTGTGGTAATAATAACCATTGCGGATAGAATACACTGCAGTTGCTGCAAAACTGATAGTTTTATACGTCACTAGAATAATTGCTTCGGCGACCATAAAATTACACGCCACAACAACGGTGATTGAGTGTCATTCGCGAGGTTCTATAATACAAAATTTGGATAAGAAGGATACATTCGTCGGCAAAACTCATCAAAATCAAGATTGGGACAGTTGTTTTGTTGCTGCTGTGTTTCTGCTTAAAAGCGATAGAAATGTTAAAATTTGCTTAACGTATGTGTTTCTAGATATTTTACCATTTATGATAATGTCAACACGAAAAAAAAGTAGAAAGTATTTGTGGAACTGAATATTTTTACGTTTGAAGAATGTGTAAAAAAAAAAGTGTTTTCAAACACGTCATTTTCAGTTTTCTGAAACCAAACTGCTTTCAAGATTCAATAAAATTGACGAATCAATTGCTTCTTGAGATCGAAAGATCTAACGAAAAGTGTTTGTTCCAAAAGAGTTCATTAACATAAACAATGTTCCGAGCTCAATTGAGTTTCGTCATACGTTATTCAGAAAAGCGTTAGGTTAAGATAATATTTACTGTTGATCCTTTTGTGAGCGCATAATAAAAATCAAACAGAAAACCCTTGAGTTGGTCTATTCAAATGTAAATAACGAAGATCTAATAATGGGCGAGAACTCTTTTTTTCGGGTTTTCCTCTCACTTTATCTAAAATCAAAACAACTTTATGCAAATGCCCGCTTGGATCCGTCGAAACTGACAATATCATTACACGGCCGAGTAGTTAAAAAAATGTTCACGTTTCGTTAGGCGTCGCCAATTTGAAAAATGTGTCTTTACGATTACGACGGTTTCCTTTATTTCCCCTAAATAATTTTTCTCGTTAATATTTTACTGAATGGGTGCAACATCCGTTCATCGAACTTGGAATTTTAAAAAATTTTCAACAACCGTGTACAAGCTTTGAACAAAACAAATGTTACTTCACTGCCTTAGGTAGAAGCACCGTTCAAATCAATTCTTATAATAACTTTTAAGATACTTTAAACAGAAAAGACATGTACAAGTGCCTGAAAATTTTTCAACAAATTTGTTTCAACAGAGTAACCTTCATTTAAAGTTGAAAATGATTATCACGTATTCGTCAGAAGATGTACACGGAGATGAATGCAGCCTCATCGCAAGCTACTGTTTGTATTATTGTTTGCTGTTTGAGTACTTATACACTTTCAAGTTTGATTTGCAATCGACTTGACGTATCCGAACTAGCGACACTGACTTGAACGTTCCGTCCTAATATTTATGGCGTTAAATTCTCAAGTGACCCGAATTTTAGCGAAAGTTGACATAACCGCTGAGATTGGCGAAATTGCAACGTGCTATCGAGAATAGAGATTGGAAAATGAACGATGCAAGGACGAGCGTAAGACAGTGGAAGCGAGTAGCGGAGGAGAGGAGTGTGTACCTGGCGGTGGTATGGCCTGTCGGCAGAAGTCCGGGTGATGGTGCGAAGCCGTGAGGATGGCCTTGTTCTGAAGATGATGGGCGGTGGGCGAGCTCGCGGGGGGCAGGTGGGGCGAGGGGTAAAACCCGGCGGCGGCCAGGGCGGCGGCGTTGAAGTAGTTGGCGGCCGCGACGGCGGAGCTGGGCGGGTGCGCGGCGG